>CAUYRT010013815.1:0-29140 GCA_963574885.1 Lepilemur ruficaudatus
TTTTTTTTTTTTTGAGACAGAGTCTCACTCTGTTGCCCGGGCTAGAGTGAGTGCCGTGGCGTCAGCTTAGCTCACAGCAACCTCAAACTCCTGGGCTCAAGCGATCCTCCTGCCTCAGCCTCCCAAGTAGCTGGGACTACAGGCATGTGCCACCATGCCCGGCTCATTTTTTCTATATATATCTTTAGTTGGCCAATTAATTTCTTTCTTTCTACTTTATAGTAGAGACGGGGTCTCGCTCTTGCTCAGGCTGGTTTCGAACTCCTGACCTTGAGCGATCCGCCCGCCTCGGCCGCCCAGAGTGCTAGGATTACAGGCGTGAGCCACCACCCCCAGCCAAGAAAGAATTTTTTCACTGTAAGTTTCTGGAACAATTAGAAAACCAATTTTTGCTTAGTTTTCTTTTTTAAACGGAGAAAAACAAATAGGTAGAAAAACAGAACCTTGTCCTACACTGCTTTACCCCCCACACACAAACATAACCCACTATTCAATTATAAACCACAATATAAATCTCAACTATAATGTATCTAGAAATAAACATAGAAGATAATCTCTCTAAATTTAGGGCAGATAAATGTATGTGTATATATATATATATATTTTTTTTTAATTTGACAGAAAACACTGAAATATAAAATTTAAAATGTGGTAAGTTTAAAATAGAATAATATATCCTGTAGGCCAATTTTTATTCCTTTGTTTTGTTTTTCAGATTTTTTAAAAGTATCTCTACATAAATTTTACTTTACATATGTAAATTTTACTTAATTTTTGTGGTTCCATACAAAAATTCCTCTTTGAAAAACACCTTTAGGAAAATGAAATAAGTCACAACTAATAAAAAAAAAAGTTTCCAAAACACATATTTGAAAAAGGAATTATGTTCAGAACGCATAAAGAACTCCCAAAATTCAATAATAAATAGAAAAACAACCAATGAAAAAATTGGCCAAAAATATGAGCTAACACTTCACTGAGACAGAGACTGCAAATATGCACATGGAAAGTGCTCAACACAGTAGTTTTTAGAGAAATGCAAATTATAATCCCCAAATGATATTTCACTACACATTTACTAGAAAGGCTGAAATGTAAAAATAAAATAAAACAGGCAAAACAGTGTTTGCAAGGCCATAACACCATTGGAACTCCTATGCACTGTTGGAAGAACGCAAATTGTATTCAGCAATAACAAGGAACCAACTACTGCTATATCTCCAATGTGAATGAAGTTAAAAAATATTATGCTAAGGAATGAAGCCAGACTCAAAAAGCCACATGCTAAATGTTTCCATTTATATGATATAGGGACAACGATCAGAACATCACTCACCAAAGGGGTTGGGATAGGATTGGAGGGACTGAGTACAAAGGGAAACAGGGTAATTTTGGGAGGTGATGGGAATATTTTATATCTTGCTTATGTTGCTGGTTATATACCTTATTACATTTCTCAAACCTCATGGAACTGTGTATCTACAAATAGATGAATTTTCATTCTTCTGCATGTGGACATTCAGTTTCCAAAAACAATTATTGAAGATACTGTCCTTTTCCTGTTTTTTCTTGGCACCTTGGTAGAAAATCAATTGACTATAAATGCATGGGTTCATCTCGGGCTCTCTGTTTTGTTCTATTGGTTGGTCCGTTTTTAAGCTAGCACCATGCTGTTTTGATTATTATAGCTATATAACATATTTGGTTTATTTTCAATTGATACATAAGATTATAATCATTTACCATGTACAGCATGATGTCTTGACATATGTATACATTGTGGTATGACTAAATCTAATTAACATATACATTACCTCACATATATATCATTTTTGTGGTAAGAATACTTAATGTCCAGTCTCTTAGCACTTTTCAAGAATATCACATATTATTAACTATAGTCACATTTTACAAGAGACCTCTTGAACTTAATTCTTTCTATCTACCTTAACTTTGTATCATTTGACCAACACCACCAGCCACTGCCACCAACTACCCCAGATCCTGGTCACTACCATTCCACTCTCTACTTCTATGAGATTGACTTTTTTTTATTTTAGATTCTGCATATGAGTGAGAACACTTGATGTTTGTCTTTATGTGTCTGGCTTATTTCACTTAATATAATGTCCTCCAACTCCATCCATCACAAATGACAGGATGTCCTCCTTTTCTCTGATTTAATAGTATTTCATTGTGCATACATACCACATTTTCTTTACTCATCCATCTATCCATTAATGAACACTTATGTCAATTCCATATCTTGGTTATTTTGAATAATGCTACAATAAACATGGGAGTACAGATTTTTTTGACATACTAATCTAATTTCAATTACTTTGATCCAAGTAGTTGGATTGCTGTATCATATGGTAGTTCTATTTTAAATTTTTTGAAGAACCTCCATACTATTTTCCACAATTGTAATATATTTTGAAATGAAGCAGTGTGATGCCTCCAGCTTTGGTTTGTTTGTTTGTGTGTGTGTGTGTGTGTGTGTGTGTGTGTGTGTGTGTGTGTTTTGGCTTCAGAATGCTTTGGCTATTTGGGATCTTTTTTGGTCCCATACACATTTTAGAATTTTTTTTTCTATTTCTATGAAAACTGACATTGGGATTTTGATAGGGGTTACATTGAATCTGTAGATCACTTTTGATACCGTGGATATTTTAACAATTTTATTTCTTTTAATTCACAAAAATGGAGTATCTTTATATTTATTTGGGTCGTCTTCAGTTTCTTTCACCAATATTTTATAGTTTTAAGTATATAGATAGTTCACCTCCTTGATTAAATTTATCCTAAGTATTTTAACATTTTGTAGCTACTGTAAATGGGATTACTTAATATTTTTGAATAAGTCATTGTTAGTGTATAGAAATACCACTAATTTCTGTGTGTTGATTTTATATCCTATAACATTACTAAATGTGTTAATTATTTTGTTGATGAGGTATTTAGGTTTTCAATGCATAAGATCATGTCATGCAAATGGAGAGAATTCTACTTCTTTCCTGTTTGGATGACTATTATTCCTTCCTTCCTTCCTTCCTTCCTTCCTTCCTTCCTCCCTCCCTCCCTTCGTTCCTCCTCCCTTCCTCCCTCCCTCTCTCTCTTTCTTTCTTTTCTTTTTTTTTTTTTTTTTTTTTGCTTTATTACTTTACCTGGGATGTTGAGTATGATGTTAAATAGAAGTGGTCAGAGTAAAGACATGTAAATAGCCACGAGGTATATGGAAAAAAAATATGTTCAACATCACTAACCATCAGGAAAATGCAAATCAAACCTTGTGATATATAGTCAAGCTCACAAAACCTAGGAAGTACTTTTGTGTTAAGTTTTTGCTTGAATAAATGAATGGTTTAGAGGTGAATTTTCTCTGCCCAATTGGTTTTTACCAACAACTACAAAAATAGTAACAAGTATTTCGCTTCCAGTTTTGCTTCAACTCCAGGATGAAAAGAAAAATAAAAAAAATAAAATAAATAAATTTTAAAAATGTGTTTGTTTTCCAGGTGGTCTCCCTTTCAGCTTCCTTTCTCCTGTCAAATTGTATTGTGAAACTGGGTCTCTCAGAGAACTTACCTCCCTCCTTCTATGACCAAGCATAATCTAAATGTATATCTTTCCAAGAAAAGATGACTGCTGGGCCCTTATGTGGTCTCTCACTTTTAGAGAAATCTGAACTCTTTCAGAGACCTGAAAAGTAATGTTTTCAAGATCATTTCTCTCAATTGAACAATAAAGCTAATATCATCTACTCTTCAGGCATGTGGTAAAGATTAAATGAGATGGATATAATAATATAACATACCAGGTACAATACTTGTCAGGAAGTATTATTTAATACATTTCTTTCTTCAATAAATATTCGATATATATCCTCTACTTCCAAACCATCTCTTTTAGACTAAACACAGAATAATGCCATTAAATATTAGATGAGGAAATTCAGTGCTTTCTGTCTAGATTTCTTAAAAAGTATAAGATTTTTATTTCCTTTCTGATGAATTTGCTGAACACATCATTCGATGTTATCTCAACAGAATAATTTTCTGCATAGATTAATTGGCATTTTCTTCCCTCTTGTATTATTATTAATTTTTCCTATACATATATTTTAACTCCAGTTACTTTCTTCAAGGGCAAGAACCCTGTACTATATTTCTTTAGATCCTGATGTTGATGCTGTGTATATTATAAGTTTTATACCCACATGCTGATTTGTTGACAAAACTGTGGGAGGGCATTCAATTATATACTCTGAAGTTGATTATCAAAGGAGGATAAGTATTTTAAAAAGAACAAATTTACTTCAAATTATGACTGGATTGTTTCATATTTAAGACTACTTAGTAAGCATATCTGGAAAGTTTTCCCTTTTGACAACATAAGTCCCCTTGACACTATGAACAATTATTCATGCAATGAAGTCAGGTCGACCTGTCGTTGGAAAGGGCAGCCAGCTCATTTTTCTTTCTTGCCTAGTCTAAGTCTACTTTGGACTCAGGAAATGAGGAATGGTCTTTTACAAAGAATGAGACACTCTACATTTCCTTGAGCTCTATGTTGAAAAGTCCAAAGATTAAAGAAAAAAAAAAAAAAGCTAGAATAAAATAAGTGGAAAGAAAGAAATTTTACCTTCCTTTTCATTCTCCACAAATCTGCTACCAAAAACAAAAAAATGAAAAGAAAAAGTTATCCTGGCCCTGATGATAAGGTACTAATTTACAGAAGACAGTATCTAAAGATTGTAGTTGGACTTTATTTTCAAAATAATATTTTTAAAAAATTTGTTTCTACATTTTTCATCAAAAATTAATTCTCTCGGAATCACTTCCATGAGATTTCGTATGCTGTGAATACCTGTCTTGCCCATGTATACTTTGTCTTTAGACTTGACCTAAGGATTAGAAGGGATGGGGAGGTAATGGAACTCAGCCAGTGCTTTACAAGAGTGTTATTCAGTAAATATCTGTTCTTTCTCCTCAAATCTGTTCCCCCTGCTCCATTCTACTAGATGTTCTTCCTCAAATTCATATACAATATGTGCTAAGCCATGTAATTTTATAGTCTACTTTTATACACACCCACTTGAGGGACTGAATATAGAAAATAACAATAGATGGACCATGCATGATGATAGAACTCATACCAATAATCTCTGCACCAACCAATCTGGAAAGCCACGCTATACCATCTACAGCAGCCATCCCAGAAAGCCAAACTACAACATCTGTAGCAATTGGTGAATAGTCAGGATTTGCCAGCTTTCCTGTTGCTCCTGTTTACAACTCAGGACTAACCAGAGACAGTCAAATATGCTCTTCAAACCAAGCACACAGAATGCTCCACATTTAGTTAGCCTTCCTCTGGCTTCCCCATGCCAACAACTTCTAGTCACACCAAACGTCTTCCCTTTTTTTTTTCTCTTCCAACTATAAAGCTTTCTTACTTTGCTGTCTGTCTTTGAGTATCTGCCAAACACAAGATGACTTCTTTGCTATAGAAAGCTATGAATAAACAACGTATGTTTACTTTCATTTTGATGGTCTCCATTTATGTCCATACACTTTTCATTTGAAATTTATCATATTTTAACGTTCAATATTGTGGTAATCTTCTTACTGTTTCATCTCCTTTTTTTAAACTTTCATAACATTCTGCACTTGAAGCAAACATCCACATTGTTATCAATTTTGATATTTCTAATTTAATATGATTGTGTCAGTCTCTACTCAAATATTTTCAAATACTCCTCATTTCCTCAAAGGATAATCCAAAATGTTTCATTTGACCATAGAACTCCAAGATTTGGTCTCAGCGTAGTCTCCTTTTTCATTTTTTCCCCTTATGCCTTAAATTTAGCAACACTGAGCTACTCACTCATAATTCCATGGTTACACCAAGGCAAGCCAGTGCCTCTATTTACTTTTCACTTGCTTAACTTTTTGTTTCAAATGATTTCCCTTGATTTTCCACTAAACACGCTAGCTCATTCTTTCACTCTCATGTCAGTTGTTATTACTTTTAGTAAACTTTTTGGTTTTCTCAAAGGAAATTTGGACCCTACATACAATTTAAATATCTTCATTATAACAAATGCCATAAAATGTTGAAAAGCTGGGTTGAATACTTGATTCTCGCCTAGATTTCAAGAAGATTAAAGGAGAGTTTCTTTTTCTTTTTATATTACCAGGGTATGGCATTTGATAGGCATTCTTTAAAATGTTAGTTGAAATAAGGCAGATATGAATGGATGCTAAAGAACCTAATAGTGCCAATTTCCCTTTTCTTTCGATTAGTCCAAAACAAGTGTAGGTTTCTTTTTTTTTTTTTCTTTTTTTTTTTTTTTGAGACAGAGTCTCACTCTGTTGCCCATGCTAGAGTGAGTGCCGTGGCGTCAGCCTAGCTCACAGCAACCTCAAACTCCTGGGCTCAAGCGATCCTCCTGCATCAGCCTCCCGAGTAGCTGAGACTACAGGCAAGCGCCACCATGCCCGGCTAATTGTATTTTCTATATATTATTAGTTGGCCAATTAATTTCTTTCTATTTTTAGTAGAGACGTAGAGACGGGGTCTTGCTCTTGCTCAGGCTGGTTTCGAACTCCTGACCTTGAGTGATCCACCCGCCTCGGCCTCCCAGAGTGCTAGGATTACAGGCGTGAGCCACTGCGCCCAGCCTTAGGTTTCTCTTTTATATAGTGAACCCTACAATAAATTGGTATTTTTAAGCACAAAAAATAAAGGAAAAACTAAAACACACACCATCTACGTTCACTATACATTTTTTTTGATCAGCCAATTTTTAAAATTTATTTTACTTTATTTTTTTTTATTTCAGCATATTATGGGGGTACAAATGTTAAGCCTGCGTATATTGCCCTTGCTCCCCTACCCTCAGAGCTTCAAGCGTGTCCATCCCCCAGAGGGTGCGCATCGCACTCATTATACATGTATATACCCATCCCCTCCTCCCTCCTGCCATCTGCCCAACACCTGATAAATGTTATTCCTATATGTGCACTTAGGTGTGGATCACGTTCACTATACATTTTGATCGCAACCAAATTTTCTAAAATTCTAACAGGACATGTATAAACACAATGAAAGAGGCCAGAGAGGGTGAATCACATTTCTGTATATTTTAACATATAACCTCCCACAGCTCCCAAAATAAGATAAGAAAAGCTGTTTGTTTTTTACAATGAACCTGACTATAATCTTTGGGAAGATTTTTTGAAATGTTATGTATTTATTCCAAAACTATTTTCACAGGGGAATGCATTGTACTTCATTACACTGAATTTAAAAACAGTTAGCATGTTATGACAAAGTAATCTAAAACTGTTTGAGCACAAGTGTCATTAAAATTTGCAAACTGAATGCTAAGCCTTTAGAGACATGGGTGAACCATCTCTTCAAATTTCAAGAAGGCTCTGTTTCCTTAAAAAAATAAAACGAAGGCAAGATGCGCAAATAATAAAATAGCTATGTGCACGTTTGCTATTTCAAAACACATACTGGCTTTTCGCTCAAACAAAATAACATAGAAAAGAAGTTGGGTCAGATAGAAGGCTGATTTGATGAATTATAAATACCTATAAATTATCCAGAGCAATCCATCTGGAAGGCAGAGGAATATTTCAGTTTGAGGTTTGAGGAAAAGGTTTTAAATGAAAACATGTATATGGGTTTGTACAGGTGTAGAGAGATAGTTGAAACCTTAGATGTAGTTACCTAAAGATAGCGTGTAGACGAGAAGAGTGATGGGCCAATCTTGCCAACACCAACATTTGAGGGTAGACAAAGCCACACAAGCCATAAAAAAAAAAAAAAAGACAGAAAATAAGAGTTTGTGTTGCACCTATTAAAGACCTTGGCACAAAGCCTGATGTGCAAGACACTTAATACATTCACCATAATGCTCATCAAATATATAACGTGTACAATTTAGTGTCAAGCAAAATAAAGTTAGAGTAGCAATGAATACATTCAGCATTCCACAAAGGAGTATTGTTTATTTTATCAGTTTCCCATTTGTTCATTCAAAAACAATTTATTGGATTATGAACAAGTCAGACAAAATCTTTGTCTCATGAACCTTAAAGTGAATTACATGGACATTATACAAGGAATGAAAGAAATGAGTGAATTTCATATAATTACAGGTACTAGGAATGCAAAATAACTTTAAAACTCCACAGAGAGTAGAATGCCGGTGTCTGGCAGGGGTGGGAGGTATGTTGAGGGGAGCAAAGGACTGATCAGTGGCTTTAGGTAGGATGGTCAGAGAAGCCTCTCTGAGGAAATAACGTTAAGACACATCTGTGTAACAAAGAGCAAATTTTGTGCACATTTGGGATAAACAGTCTAGGCAAAAGGAATAGTTAGTGCAAAAGTCTATTCGAGAATGAACTTGACAATTACAAGGCTGGAAAGAGGGATGACATGGCTGAAGCCTAATGAAGGAAGTGGACAGGAGTTTTATCTGAGGTCAGAGAAGTAACAAAGAGCGAACTTGTACAGGGCCACATAAACCATGTTTGGATTTATTTTAATTTCAGTGGAATGTTTAGGGAGAAGTCAAACAGAAAAGGGGAAAGATTTGAATGGACCTTCATAAAATTATTTTTAATGGTAAAACTGGCTGCAGTTAAGTCAAGAATGGACAATAGGGGAAGATGAGTGCTTCTCTGGGACTCATTTTTCAGGAGATGTCTTGCCCAGAGCAGGGATAATAGTTGTGGAAAGTGTAGCAACCAGTTATATTTCTAATATATATAACATACTTGACTAAATGTTGGAGAAATAAAAATAAAATAGCCATATACTTGAAATGTGTATAGGACCTCTAAAAAGAAAAAGAAATAATGTGATGACTGCTCTAATTAAATGAATGTAGCAAGATATTCTAAAGAACTCGTATTTGGGAGCCAGATTAGGGCTTTAATGCCAGTTCTGTTATTTATTATAATGATATATTAAATAACCTGTTTCTCTGAGATTATTTTATTTATAAAAATATATAAGATTAAATACTTCTTAAGATTTTCAATTCTTTTCAGCATGACCTATAGATAACACAATCCCAACCAAAATTATAACAGGCTATTTCATAGATATTAACAATCTGATTGTATAGTTTATATAGAATGGGAGAAGACCCAGAAAACACAACACAATGCTGAAGAAGAACAAAGTTAGAGTATTCATACTACCCAATTCCAAAGTTTGCTATAGAGCTATAGACAGATCAATGGAACAACAAGAGAACCTAGAAAGAGACACATAAATATGTCAAGCTTGACAAACGAACAAATGCAATTCAATGGAGAACGGATATTCATGCTAACAAATGGTGCCAAAATAATTGGACATCCATATACAAAATAGATAGGATAGATAAATAGATACATCTATGCATGCATGACATACATACATATATCATGCATGCATACATACATAAGCAAATCTATACACAAACCTCAAACTTTTCACAAAAAATAACTCATGTGGAAGATAAATGCAGAAGGTAAAACAATAAAAAATCTAGCAGAAAACAAGAAAAAATGAAATGACTTTGGAATCAGTGATGAGTTTTTTTGATTTTGTTATTTTGAAGACAGGGTCTCATTCTGTAGAGTACAGTGGCATCAACATAGCTCAGTGCAACCTTAAACTCTTGGGCTTAAGTGATCCTCCTGTCTCAGCCTCCCCAGTACCTGAGACTACAGGTATGCACCACATCTGGCTAATTTTTCTGTTTTTTGTAGAGACCAATTTTTTCTATGTTTCCCAACCAGGTCTTGAACTCCTGGGCTCAAGCAATCCTCCTGTCTCAAAGTACTGAAATTACAGGCATGAGCCACCATGACAAGGAGGTGATGACTTTTTAGATTAAAGTAAAACTACAAATCATGAAAGAGAAAACACTGGTAAGTTGCAATTTATTAAAATTTAAAACTTCACCTCTGCCAGAGACATGGTTAAGAAAGTGAAAAGATGAGCAACAAAATGGGAGAATATATTTGGAAGAAATATATTTGGTAAATGTCTTCTGTCTAAGATATGTGAAGAAACACTAAAATTGAATAATAAGAAAACCAATTTTAAAATGGGCAAAAATATGAACAGACATCTTACCCATAAAGATATGCCAGTGTCAAATAAGCATATGAAAAGATGATCAAAATGTTCTGTCATTATGGAATATCAAATTAAAACAATAAGATAGTACTATAAACTTATTAAGAAACGCTATTTTCTTAAATGACAATACCAACTACTGATAATGATGCTGAACAGAAAGTACTTTAATGCATTGCTAGTGGGAATGCAAAATGCTAGTTCCATGTTGCAAGACAGTTTCTAAGTTTTTTACAAACTAAATATGGTCTTGCCACATGATTCAGCAATCCCACTGTTAGGTTTGTATCAGCTGATTTTAAAACCTATTTCCAGGGCAAAAATCTACATATAAATGATAATAGCAGCTTTATTCATAATTGACAAGAGGTGGAAGTAATCAAGATGAGGTGTCCTTCTATAGTTGAATGTATAAAGACTGTGGGACATTTATACAATAGAATATTATTCAGTAATTATATAATATAATTATAATTATATATTATATAATTATATATTTTAATTATATAATTATTTTTATTATATAAAAATAAATGAACTATTAAACCATGAAAATACATGAAAGAATCTTAAATGCATACTGCTAAGTGAAAAAAGTCAGTCTGTAAAAGCTACATAATGTGTAAGTCCAACTATATGACATTTTGGAAAAGGCAAAGCTGTAGTGATGGTATATTATTAATAGTTCCCTGTAGCTGCTGTAACAAATTATCTCAAACCTGGTGGCTTAACACAACAGAAATATATCCTTTCATGGTTCTGGAAGCCGAAATTCTGAAATCAAGGTGTCAGGGGATGGGGGAAGGCTACACTTCCATCAAAGGCACTAAGGGACAACCTATTCTTTGCCTCTTCCAACATCGGGTAGATCCAGACATGCTTTGGCTGGTGACCATACCATTCCCAACTCTGCCTTAGAAGGATCACATTGTTTCCTCCTTTTCTCCCTGTGTGTTCCCTTTGCTCATTTCTTGTAAGAACACTTGTCATTGAATTTAGTGCCCACTTATGTCATCTAGGTTAATCTCCCAATTTTGAGATCCTTAAATTATTTACATCTACAAAGACCCCTTTTAAAGTTCTTATTTATAATTACTTTATATATAATTAAAATAACTATTTGTTATATTGAAGTATTTGATTACAACATAACAACTGTAAATATTTATGGGGTATATGTGATGTTTTGATATAGACATATGATGTATAATGATCAAATCAGGGTAAATGTATCCCTTACCTCAAACATTTATTATTCCTTTGTGTTAGGAACATTTCAATTTCACTCATTTAGCTATTTAAAAATAGGCAACAAATCATTATTAACTGTAGTATCCTTATTATGCTACTGAATACTAGATCTTATTAACTCTACATAATTGATTTCAGGGTTAGGACAAGGACATAAATTTGGGGGGCCATCATTAAACCACTACAAACCATAAACAATGATTACCAGTGGTTCAGGGAGAGATGGAAAGTTGAAAAACTGAAGAAGCAATGATTTTTTTCAAGATTGTAAAGCTATTCTGACACTGGAATGATGGATACAAAACACTATGTTTTTATCAAAAATCTATAAAAAACTATGGCACAAATAATGAAAACTTTCAAAAATATTTTGGAGATGAGAGAAACCTAGGATGGAATCATGAATACAACAAACCAATTAGATTGTATTAAAATTCAGGAAACAATCCCATTTAAGGGGGTGGGAAAAAATAATGCTGATCTAAGAAACTTTGGAAATGAAGAAAGTCTGCAAAACTAAAGGTACATAAAACTTTACATAAGCACTGTATTCTTGTTGATAAGGTTGTTTCACATGGGGTTATGGGTTAACAATTCTGGTATCACTATACATGTATAAAAGGGTTGAACAATCACTAAATGGATAGTGGATTGTGGGAGCCAGGCTTCTCACTATTGGAGTGAGATGTTATAGATGATCAGGGAGAGGAATCTAAATTGACTTATAAGGTAATAGATTATAGTTGTAGACATCAGTTTGAACTCATGTCAGTTTAAGATAGGTACAGATGGTAATATGCAGAAATACTTATAGATATATCTCTATACACTGATTTGTATATTTCCTTCCTGCATCAGCTGAGAGGACACAGAAGTTATGACATCCTAATAGTAATGAGCACACCTAGGATTTAGAACTTGGTTTCTAAATCTGTTCTCCAATAAAATAAATCAAGGCTCATTGGAGAAATGGCTGATTCTAGTAGTGGGGCAGGGAAAATACAAGAGTAACTTGGAGCATTTTGTACTGTCAAAAATTAAGGAAGTCTTAAACAAACAAACAGAAACAACACAATAAAATCAACCCAAAAACCTCATAATGATGGGAAGATATCAAAGTAACACAGAAGCCAACTGAAAGAGCTCCCAATGGGAAAATCTGACATGTGAATAAAATAAATATATTTTGTATTAGATTATAATACAAAATATAAAATAAATATCCTAGAGTCAACACTGACACAAAGAAATTATTTAATAAATAAATATATATGGGAGAATTGACAAATATCCCATGAAGAAAAACTCCAAATTTATGTAGGTATTCCACGAAGGAGGTGGAGCATAACTCTCCACACCTAGTGTGGGTGGTGTATAGTGACTTCCTTTCAAAGAGTACAGTATGCTCTTTCCAAAAAAATACAGTATGGAAAAAGAATAACTTTATGGTGGAGAAAGCAAATGGCACTTACTTTATTATCTTGCTCCTTAGCTAAAACATACAAATCGAGTTTAATCAGAATAGAAACTTCAGATAAATTTTGGTTGAGAGACATTCTGCAAAATATCTGGCCTGCACTCTTCTCAACTGTGAAGGTCATCAAAATCACGGAAGGTCTGAGATATTGTCACAGTCTATAAGAGCATAAGGAGATGTGATAACTAAATTTAATGCGGTATTCTGAATGGGATTTTGAAAATGAAAAAGTACATTAAGTAAATGCTTAGTAAATCCAAATAAAGTACGGACTTCATTTAATAATAATGTATTGACATTTGTTCATTAATTTGAGAAAATGCACATACAAATGTATAATAAAGTACTTGTAATAGCAGAAACTAGGTATGAGGTATATAGGAGGGAACTCTTTGTACTATTTTTAAATTTTTTGTGTGTAAATCTAAAGCTATTTTACAAGATTTATTTGAAAACAAAATCTAGGATTTAAAAACAGAGAAAATGTGAATAATCGAAAATACCATGAAAGAGTATCAACTCATTACATGGATGTATTTATTATTCTTTACACTGAATAAGTGAAACATCATCCAGAATATAACATTATTTAACATTCCACAAATATCTGAGTCTCCCACTATTGCCAATATTATTATTTTTTTGGTTGTAACCATTGTCTTTTGAAATCCCAAAGATATTTTCCAAGATTCAGCAAAACCCTCCTGTAAAGGCTTTCACATTCACCTCCCATAAAAACTTTGTGTTTTCTTCCTCTGTGTTCTTAGGACACTCTGCTTTTAGGAACACGTTGTACTTGAGATGTGTAATTTTTATGTCTCTGAGATAGTGTGAGTTTCTGAAACACTGACTTTCTTAGAGTCAGTATAACACAGAGGTTAGAGTATCAGACACTCAAAAAGAGGATCTGTGTTTGCATCACAGTTACTCCATTGTCCAGTCATGTGATGGTGGACGTTATTTAACTCCTGTGTGCTTCAGATTTCCCATCTATAAAATGGGTCTAAAAATAGTACCTAACTATAAGAATATTGCGATAAATAAATGAGTTAATATGCATTTAAAAATAAGAAAAGTCCTGGTATATGAAGTAAACTGCATAGAAATTTATTATTGTTTTTGTTGTTATTTATAGCATATTATTATTGTCATTGTTTCATTATTTACAGTAATATATACTATCTATTATAGTAAGCAAGGGCTTATTGGGCATCTGATCTTTTTCTAATTAAATTTATTAAATGTTATAAAATTCAATGTAGCCAATTCACTTATCTTCATGAAGTTGAGATGTGACTTTGCAAAATAAATTTAAAGAATTGGAAATTCCAAACCTCATCCATATAGTAGGTTTTCCTGCCATTCCACTAAAGCAAACAATTCCAAAAAATAATTCCTCTCAGTGCATATGAGGCTGTTATATTATCCAGGTAGTTTCTATTACTTTAAGAAACAATATTATTGGAAATTTGACAAGATGCCTTTCATACACAGAAAAAGTAGTTGCCTTTAGTAAGTAAAAATGTTAATTATTCCACAGGTCCTCTGAACTTGAATATATGAAATATGGATATGGTATTTTATACTTCAGATGCATGATGTTATTTATATAAGAATATCTAAGACACACTTAAATGCCTGTCCCCTGAGTCTAAGAAATACAGAAATACCCACACAGATACACACACATTGACACATAGACACACATGCATGCACACACAGACACACACACACAGATTTTTATAACCTCTCCCCTTCCTAGAGCAAAGGAATATTTTCATACAGAACAAGTATGTCATTTATTAACAAATCATCTTCAAGGAGTCTCCTCACTTACACAAATATCCATTCTAACTACAGGTGAATTTAGAATTATTTTAATTATTGTACATAAATTTTTTTTAGAAAGAATATGTTGTTACAGGTTAATTTTCCTAAAGACTAAAAGGAATAGGTCATTGTGAAACAGGATGTATGTTTTATATTTTGACGATGACAGACTTTGAAACTATGATAAAATCCATGAGTCATCTCTCCAGAAATACAAGCATACACACACCCTAAATTTATTTGAAAATTCTGGGTATTTATAGATCACCTGAAACTCTTTAGGGACCCAAAGACTCCAAATAAGAAATATTTTAATATATTATTTTATATTTTAAATTGACAGATAAAATCCTATGTATTCATTGTATTCAACATGTTTTGAAGTATACACACACACACACATAGTGGAATGACTAAATCTAGTGAAATAACACAGGTATTACCTCACATAGTTATCATTTTTTTGTGGTGAGAACACTTAATATCCACTCTCTTAGCATTTTTCAAGAATACAGTAACAAATAAGGATGCTTGTTCTAAAATGTTTCGAGGGCATAAAACTGCTTTGCCAGTAGAGCAGGAGTATTATGTGACATGATTCAGCCTGAGTCCAAACATTTTCCACATTGACTTTGACTTAAAACACTCTTACTCAATGGGTAATGGTAAAACACAAAGTTTTATTGAGGGATTACAATTTGATTTAAAATCTCTCAGTCTCCAAATTCACTGGCATTTTTGATGGAGATATATATTACATAATATCTTACTTCTCTGACATATCACTTTGACTCTTATTGAGGCACAAAAGAATGCCGCAGACCAACAAGCAATAACATATCCCCTAAATATTTTGTTCTTCTTGACTGCCGTCACTTTCTAGGCAAAGAGAAAAAAAAAATCACACCCAGGAATTACCTTTAAGACCTTCAGAAGCACAAGCAGCAGGTTCCTCCTAAGGTACCTATTTGAAAAGATAGTATATTCAACCAACAGCTGTTTTTCGTGGCTGACTTTTACTGCTATCCCTTTGTTTCATCAGAATTTTTTTCTCTTTGAAGACACATGTTGTAGTCTGAAAACCATCATGTTATTTCCTGTCATGTGTAACATGGAACTCAGGAGAAACTACTTAAAAGATTTACGAAGCCTTTTAGAATGTTTTACCCTCTGATTAGATTTGCATGTATGCACATTGTGATTATCCCAAATGCAATTAGCCTTTTCTGTTTACCAATTATTTGGGAAGATTTGCCAAATGCATCTTGACAGTGTTCTGACAGAAACTTGCAGCAGTTACAAATTATCCACAATAAATTCATTTGCACCATAGTGTAATTTTATGCTACATGAGGAATGAATGCTATTTATTCATGTGATAGCAGAAGCACTCTAAGGGATTTCTGTCAAAGAGAAGTGGGTCATTATTTGTTGGAATGAACAAACCATTACGAAGAATAATATATAAATTTCAACCAAGAAGAAATGCTTTCTTTTTAATTTCCTCTTCAGAAATTTCTTCAACTTAAAATACTTTTATCAATGCAAATCTAAGGATGACCTAAATCAGCTCTTGAGAATATATATTAAAAGGTAAAGAAAAGTTACCCTGATATTTCAGAAAATGTGCATATTGAGCTTTAAAATGTGATGTGAGACTATATAATATTTAAATTAAATAATTAAGCCACACGGTAAACTCATGGCCATCCTCTTTGCTTCCTATTAGAAACTGAAAATGCTAATAAACGATGAGATAAAAGATGAGTAAATCTTGCTAAGTCTGCAGATTATCTTTTTTCCTAATTTTTTGAATGGGCAAACAATTGTTTATACTTAAGATGTATTGTGTTTTTACTGTTTTCTTAAAAGAATTGAATACAAGACACTTATTTTTATGTTAACAAGCCATATGGATAAACAGAATGATGACAAAAAAAATTGGCACCAATAAAAGGATACGTGGTGAAATACTGAAATGTGAATGGCCAGCAAATTATAAAAATGTTCAAACTCACCAGTAATTATCAAAATGCAAATTAGTCTAAAAAACAAATGCCCTTTTTATCTCTAAGCTTGGAAAAAGATGAAATAAATGACTATATAATAGATTATTATTACCTACCTATTTAGCTAACCCTTGATCTGTCTAACACAAGAACTGAGACAACCTAGAGGAAATACAAACTATAAAACAATAACACTAATATGCACTGTTTCTTTTTTTAAGACAGGATATCACCCTGTTGGCCCATGATAGAGTACAGTGGCGTGATCATAGCTCACTGCAACCTCAAACTCCTGGGCTCAAGCGAGCCTCCTGCCTCAGCCCACCAAGTAGCTGGAACTACAGGCATGCACCACAGTGCTCAGCTACTTTTTCTACATTTTAGAGACAGGAGTCTCACTCTTGCTCAGGCTGGTTTTGAACTCCTGACTTTAAGCTGCCTTGGTCTCCCAGACTGCTAGGATTACAGGCATGAGACACCATGCCTGGCCCCACATGCACTTTTATACACATACATACACGCACACACTCTCACACAAAGACCAGCTAAAATATAAGGTAGAATAAATATGATAAGCTACATGGAGAAACTAGCTTTTTAAATACAATTATTTTATAGGTATGCAAATATAAATTTGCCACCTTTTATTCTAAAAAGAACCCCCACTTGGGTGATGATTTACATGATCATTAAAAATAAAAGGAGATATTGTATGAGTTTAATGTGGAAAAGACACAAGAAAGTAAGAAAGAGGATGGGAAATATAAAAAGTCTTCAGGAAACACAATTAGACATGAAAAAATTAATTTTAGTGTTCCAGGTCAAGGGATGGGTCCATCCTTTATGTGGAACTTTCAAAAGCAATAATTGGGGAGGATAATCGAAAGATAATAGCATTCAGCTGGGCATGGTGGCTCATGCCTGTAATTCTAGAACTTTGGGAGGCCAAGGAAGGCAGATTGTTTGAGCTCAGAAGTTCGAAACCAGCCTGAGCAAGAGTGAGACTCCATCTCTACAAAAAAAATAGAAAGAAATTAGCTGGACAACTAAAAAAATATACAGAGAAAAAATTAGCCGGGCACGGTGGCACATGCCTGTAGTCCCAGCTACTCAGGCAGCTGAGGCAAAAGGATTGCTTGAGCCCAGGAGTTTGAGGTTGCTGTGAGCTAGGTTGACACCATGGCACTCTAGCCCAGGCAACAGAGCCAGACTCTGTCTCAAAAAAAAAAAAAAAAAAAGAAAAAAAGAAAGATAACAGCATTCACATTCACTAAAGTGTAGGTTCAAAACAATTACTTGATTAGGCCATCACAATTCCTGGCACCTCTAGTCACCTGCAAGAAGTTAACATAAATCTTTCTTGGGATAATCCCAAACCTAGTATAATTTTTACATTTTTTAAATGTATAATACATAACAATAAAAATAATCAAGCATATAATGAGACATTATTTGTAACGAAATCCAAAAGTAGCAACATGAAAAACAGCACACATTAAACTTATAAACAAAATCATCAGAGACTTAAAATAATTCAGATTTATAGCTCCAAAAATTTTTGAAAGAAAGATAATTTCATTAGAAAATTGGAAGCTATGTAAATGAGTGGAAATTCTAGAATTTAAAAATATAATAATTGAAATCAAGAAGTTAAAGAATGGGTTTACCAGAAAATTAGCTATAGTTTAAGAGAGAATTAGAAGAGAAGAAAACATACGCAATGAAAATAAGCAGAATTAAGTATCACATGTTAGGCTACAAACCTTTATAGCATGTAACTGTACTGAATACTATGTTTGGAGATCAGGTCTTTACAAAAACAATTAAGTTAAAATGAGTTCATTAGGGTTCACCTTAATTCAATATGACTTGCATCCTTACAAGAAGAAGAAATTTGGACATAGGCAGGTAGCAGGAAAAACCATGTGAAGATACCATAAAAAGAAGGCCAAGGAAAAAAGTATCAAAAGAAATCCACACTACTGACATCTCGATCTTGGTCTTCTAGCCTCCAGACTATGAGAAAATAAATGTCCGTTGCTCAAAACACCTAGTCTGTGGTACATTGTTATGGTAGTCTTAGCAAACTAGTAAGTATGCTGTTTTATCTTATTGAACTGGAGAAAAAGTATTTTGTTAGTCAATAGCTGCTTGCCAATTATATTGATTTGTTTCTATAATAAGACAAACTCTGGAAGAACAGCTGCATTGGAATGATGATATGATTAAACTTAAGATATTCCACTGTGTTTCTCTAAGACTCATTTATCTTTTGTACCAGGAATTATAGGGTGTTATATGAAAATATGATAAGAATAAACATTGCTAATTCCTGAAAGTTTTTATGTTGACTCTAATATCTGTGATTTACTGGGGATATGATTTTTTCCTTTTGTTTTAATTATGATTTTCACCCATAGTAATACTAATTCTATGTGTCTGTGACTTAGTGTGGTAATTCTGCCAGGTCTTAAGATACATGTTCAAATGACATGTACAGTCTTACCTATCCTATCATGAGGAAGATTATCAAGCATCCTTTAAACATTGCTCTCTTGACCTTGACCGCTGGACCTGTGATGTTCTGGTTTCCCTATAATTGGCATTTACCAAGGGGTGGTGTCCAGTACTATTTCCCTCCTCTAGGCACAAGTTACCCAGATGAGCTGTTGTAGGTTCCTCATGGAAGGTAAAGAGGCATTCACAGTATATAATTATGCTATTGCAGAGTATTCTTCCTTAATGAGTTCCTATTTTTTCTTTATTTAAGGGTTGTTGCTTGTGATCTGGCTCATGCCCTACAATAGGGAAAATTACAATGACTCCATTTTTGTGACTTGGTTTTCTTAATACCAAACATAGATCTTTTCAGTTATGAAATACAAAATCAACCGTAGTGGGCTACCCATTTATTTCAGTCCTGAGAACTCCATGATGAACTAACCATCACTAAATATAACTGTGGGTCAGACTACTCTGCTTACAACATTGGCTTCGCCACATGTGCCAACAACATTTAACTTTACTTAGCCTCTGCTATTCTGGAGTCCTCCCTTTCCTTTTGAAAACATTGTCAGATGTTTACTCAATATTAATTCCTCACTAAAATTGGGTTATAGAACCACAAAACATTTCAGAGCAGCAATATGTCAATGCAAAGAGATTTATTAGTTAAATTAATTATGACGATCTCATTCTCCTCTTACTCAACCTCCTTTGCACTAGAAGGTGGTATGTCACCTTGATCTAGCAAATTAGATATAGAGGGAAGTCTTTTTAGGGTATTACTGGGGATGCTTTTGCTGTCCACATAAAAAGGCTAACATGACTGTCCCTAACCACCCCCTTTATCCCTTCCTTGAAAGCAGATGGAAAGGTAAACTAAAATAGCCATCTTATAACCACAACAAAATAAAAGGATCACAAAAATTCTGGCTCTGTCGCTGCTCCAAAGAATCAGCACTGACAAATTCCTATCTTGGGGCTTCTTTTCACATGAATAACAAGAATCAACCCCTAGTTATTTAACTCACTATAAGTAGGTTATCTCTTGCTGATGAAAACATTCCTGATATGGATCTTTTCTAAAATCTCTAGCAGTATTCCAGCCAACAGACAGCAGTAACAACTGAAGCATTTTCCAAAACTTAACAAATAATAGATATGTGCCAATGTCCCTAGCTACTGAATTATTTAGATTTCTACCTCTTACTATAGAAAGAAATCGCTGGCATCTCAAGTTCAGTTAGTCTGGGCAAAGTCCAAGTTTTAGTCAAGTAACTGAGCACACAGAATATTTTCAAGTTAGTGTATTAAATCCAGAACTTAAATATTAAGTTTACCCATCGCCATAAATTCAACTTACTCAATAATATGCTTTTCTTCTAAGTCTAGCACCAACAGAATACACGAAAACAAATGTTCCTCTGTTTTGTGTTATAATAAGTTAGCAAAGTATTGCTTTTAGCCTGAAAAAGGCCACAAGTAGTATTGATAGATAGATAAATAATTGAAAACAGTAGCTTTTCTGATAAAAAAGAGCCAGTTTCTTGAAAGTAAAGACAGAGTTCAGGAAAAGACAGGGAGGATGAACCACATATTTTACATTTAAACTCTGCCCAGATCTCTGACCAACTCTGAACCACACTTGCGTGGGATAAAATTTATCATCAAATCAAAAAGTAAAATAAGATCTGAGCTATAATCCAAAAGACAGAGTTTATAATGTAGGTCCAAACAACTTTAATTACCTGCTAAAACAAAAGAAACAATAACTCCTTGTAGAAATTATACATGATCCAAACTATAATACTCACAAACGTTAAGGACATAATTCAATATTTACAACATTCAACGAATTATGCAAATATTTCTCATTCTCAAAAGAAAAGACAGTTGACAGACACATAACCTAATATGATTTAGATGTTGCAATAAGTAGACAAAGATTATAACACATCTTTTCTGCTCAAAGAGAGAAAAGAAAATCTACGTACAGTTAACACATACATAAGAAATCCCAATAGAGAAAAATAATAAAAATAGAAAATAGAAAAATGAAAAATTTATGAAATAAATAATTTAAATAAAAATATATTAGCTTATCAATAAAACGAAGGTGGCAAAGGAAATAAAATAAAAAAATATCAAGGAAATTATGCAATCTGATGAACAGAGATTAAAATGATTAGAGAAATATGAAGAGAGTCTTAGGGATCTATGGAATAATATCAAAAAGTGTAACCTCCTGCAATTAGAGTCAGAGAAGAATAAGGAAGAGAAAACGGAACAGAAAAAATTATTTCCAAAAACAATGGAAAACATGTCCTAAAGTTGGTGAAAGGTGTAAATTTAGAGTTAGATAAACTCAGGAAATGTCAAGCAGTGTAAACATTAAGACAATCATTTCTAAATATACCACTGTTAGAAGGTTAAAAAACTAAGTGAGTATAGGCTTGCCTATGGGTAATTTATAAACCCTGATATCTCAGTCTCAAACAAAATTAAGGTTTATTTTTCATTTAAGTAATAGTCTGTTATGAGGATTCTCCTTAGCAACTCATCTCCACCGTGACCCAGGTGTCCTGAATGTGCTCATCCTGCAATGCTGGCATGTTGCAGTTCGTTTCCTTTCTCAAGACAAATAAGTGGGAGAACATGGAAAATTCATACCCTAGCTTTTAACTGTATCAGGCAAAAAAGAACATACATCACTTCCACTCAAATCCATTGGCCACAATGAGTCATGTGTTCCAATTAAAGTGCAAGAGTAACTGGGAAATGTATAAGAGGGCATGAAATATTTAGTGAATTGCAGAGAGGAGAGTGTCAAATAGGAAGAAGGCAGTGTCAAATGCTTTAGAAAAGTAATGATGAATGATAATTGCAAATAAAATATTAGATTACATCAAGAGCCTGCAAATTTTAGCTCAGAGGCCAAATCTAGCCTGATGCCTATATTTATAAATAAAGTTTTACTGGACTACAACTATGATCAATTTTAAGAAGTATTTTGTCTATGGAAGCTTTTGTGCTGTAACAGCAGAGTTTAGTTGGGGCAGAGACTATATGGCTGGCAAAGGCTAACAAGTTACTGTCTGGCCTTTTAGGAAATAGTTTGCCAACCTCTGAATTACATGATTAGAAAAATACTCATAATTTCTATGACAGTGCATAATATAGAAGTAATGATGGAAGGAATGATAGGTAGATGAGGAAGAATATTAATGAAGTAGATATATCTCATTCTAGAAGTTTGCTGGAGAAGAAAATAGAAAAATTTATGTTTTGAGCTTTTTTATTCATTTACTTATATATTTGTCATTTGTTTCATTTTATTTTGCCAAGCACTTATTTTGTAAAACCTAAGGATGTTGAAAGCCACGGTGAAACTGTGAAGATTAAGGCATATGATGAAGTAATTGAGGAAGTGAGGCTCTGAAGTACTTAGGATAGGATGAGATTACAAATTCTATTGAAAGACCAGACTTGGTAAGGATGACAGCATTAAAGTTACCCTGAGGCAAATTTGAAAAGAGAAGAAAAACCACTATATAGTATTCTTATAAATCCTCCCATTTTCTTCTAACCACAAATGTAATTTGGTATATATTAAAAATTGTGAACATTAGAGAAATTTAGGTAAAGAGAAACTGAATTTCCCCTATAACTGACTCATCCCTTTATGGATAACTGTTAATAAAAAGTTGGCAACAGTTCCTCTGTATTCTTCTGGGCATGCATCACCATACGCAATTTATTAATATTTAATACAAATAGAATTACATATGTACTGTTCTTTATTTGCTTTCTTTACCATGATTTGTCAATTATGTATAAATCTTTCTCTCTCTTTTTAAGACATCCACACAGAACTTTTATATAGATATTCCCAGTTGTATTTTATCAATTCATATAATGTACATTTAAGTTATTTCTAAGTTTTGTGATTTTTAGTATACTGCAATCAATATGCATGTCTATGAGGGCATCTTACTTTTATTAATATTTCCATAAAATAAATGCTAGGAGTGGAATACATAGTAATTTAAAACAGAAGAGGAAAAGTTTAAAGACTACATATGAAATAGTATTGTATCATCCAGTTAGCAGCCAGCAAATTCATCAGCTACATATATGATAAAAGGGCTATATTCAGGGCTTGAAAAGAATGAAGACGCCCTGGAAATACTAATGCCATATGACACTAATCTTGTAGCATTCTTTTTTTTCAAATTTTAATACTATTTTATCCTTTTACCTCTAAATTCTTACACAGTTTCTGAATGTTCCATAGATAACCATAAAGTGCATTTTTTAATTTTGCTATGAAAATGTGATGACAGCAGAGTTAATCTTGCCATAGTTCCAAAGCTGTCTTTTGGTGATCTGGATGCCATGCCGTTACTAAAAATATCTCTTTTAAAAGAAGGTTAGCATACCACAAATCTGCAAGTGTCTGATTGCTTCTCATTGACCTGAACGGGAGAAATATACTGTTCAAAAGTCTGTAGTTGGGATATTGGTAAGATAGACCCATGCTGCAAATGAAAATTTGGTTATTTTTTCCAGTGTTCTCAAGTCAAACTGTGTTACTGATCCATTTAACTATTATGATGAAATTTACTAATTGACTTTGCCAGTCTTCATAAAATAGTCTTCCAACACTTGAAACTTTTTTCATAGTAAAAAAAAAACTTTATGAAATGTTTTAATTTAGCCTAATCACTGGATAGTTTTAAGTCTTTATTTTGCACATTTGTTCAGTGAATGCACTTTAGAGCCTACTGTGAACCAGGACTTAAGCCAATATGCTCAGAATACAAGGATGGGCAAGACATAGCTTCTTGCATGAAATTTTCAGCCTAGTGAAAGAAAAAGACAAGCAGTTAAAAATGTGTTACTATCATAGGGGAAGTCAGGGTGCCACTGGGGCTTACAGAAAGTTAAAATGAGTCATATGAAATCAGAATTTTGAACAAAGTTTCTGTTCTTGAAAGAAAGGATGGATCACTGGCAGAACTGAGGGTAGTTCAGAAGAACTGGACAGCAGGATTTGAAAGGAATACAGGGAAAGGGAGATGAACAATGTATAACAAAAAGATTACAGAATATGAGTTAATTCTACCTTATCACTTCATGAGGATATGCACATTTATCAAATTTTATATTTGGAGAAATTAAAGAATTTATATAAATTGAAGCAAAATACTGTGAATTTTAAATTACCAAATATCTATTGATATTTTCAAGAGATAATGAAAATCAATTTGTAAAATTTGTACTTATATTTGGCATTGACAGGGAAATACATCAACATAATTTAGTTTTCTTTCAAAGTCTTATGCTGTTAAAACATTTACAAAGTGATTACAAATCACCTGATTTTTAAAAAAATGTCTTTGTTTAGACACAAATTTCTTTGCTATTTTCAAAGAACACACAACACAAAATCCAAAACTGATTAGGTACAATTCATTGCCATTTCCAAATCAATAGTAAAGTTACCAATAAAGTTAATTAGCCTAAAGACTTTGTTGATTCCCATTGCTAACCCTAAGAACTACATCTTTCCTGTTTATGTTCGTTGTACATGTTGGATGAAGAGGTGAATTAAACCTGATGAAACAAAAGACTTAGCAGCTGTATATTTAAACTATGCAGACAGCTAAGGCTTGACTATTGTATAAACAGAAACAATGCACATAAAGATTGCTGGCACATTGTGTAATAATGATAATCTCCTTTACTACCACATTTCCCACCATAGTGCAATTACATTTAGACCACTACACTATTTAATCACATTTATCTATCTACTGTTAAACTGGGCATGACACTGTCAGCCTTGCAGAATCTTATAGCTGGATTGTAGCTTGCTCATGGAGTTGGGGAATTGCAAAACAGGTTGAAAGCAATCTTTTCTATGAATTAATGAGGCACTCAGATCATCTGCACTCCTCATCTCCATTGAACAGGTACAAAAATGGCAAAGTGATAATTGTTTTAAATTTTGTTGTGCATTGTGCACAATAAAATTATTTTCTGCAAGCAACAACATGAAAGGCTAAAAGTGATGTTAAGAGGCCTAATATACAGCAAAATTAAAAACTTAACTCTTGGATATGTGCACACAAAGTATCTGGATTGTTTTTATGAGGTTCTCATGCAAAACAAACTGGTTTTGATTATTAGGAAAAAAATATTTGCATAGTTCGCCGAAACTTTATCGAGTGCCTACTGTGTGGAAAACATTTTACTAGGCATTAGAGATTCAAAAATAAGCCTCTCTAGAAGAGATTAAAATTTGGTCTGTGCAGATTGTACTCATGATTTTCCTCATTTTTTCAAGCTTTATGTGTATTTATTTGCTCACTAATTCATAGTCTTCTCCCATCTAGGCTCTATTTTGTTGATCAAGGTGTTCCTAATATTTGGTTGCTCAAAAACAGTTGTGAAGGAAGGAAGGAGGAAGGGAAGAGAAGGGAAGGAGGGAGAGAAAAAAGAAGGAAGGAAGGAAAGAGATCTGTTGGATGAAATTTTGTTGGCATTTTACATAGAGATATTTCCTCAAATCCAGTGAAATGCATAGGAACAATGTTGAGCCCAGTATGGGAAATCCAGGAAGACAAACTGCTGAGAATTTATATGTATAAAATATACTTATTTAGCCCTCAGATTGCACTTAAGATTAAGTATACCATTCGAAATTGGAAATAAATTTTCCTCACATTTAAGAAGATTTTGTTTCATTGCTACTACCATTTTATAGTGTTGTTAAGAAGTTTAATATCATTCTGCAATCTTGATAACTTTGTGTGTATATATGCACATATATCTCTATACATAAAATACATATTTTTTCCAGAAACTTTTAGATCATCTATGCCAGGAAATAATCTGGATAAACACTTTGGAGGTAGACTATTTTCTTCCATTGTTCCAGGCACTTAATGGACATTTTCAATCTGTAAACATACCCTTGACTTATAGAAAATATTCTTAAATTATTTATTTAATAATCTCATCTATTCCATTATGGTGTAACAGTTAATAGCGCAGAATCTGGAGGCGCAATGCCTGATTGCTGATTCAAATTCTACCTTTACTATTTATGTGTCTAGGGCCATTTGGTTTAACCTCTCTGTACTTAGAATTTTCCACCTGTCAAATGTAGATCATAATAATAGTATCTCTTTGCAAAATTGTATCTGATTTGAATAAATTATTTTTGTAAAACATTTAGAATAGTGTCTGATATTCAGCAATTGCTATTATCATAGCTTTTCAGAATGATTCCTACAATTTTACTTATATCCTCTTTTTTGTTTTCCATATCTGTTTTTTTCTTTTGGCTATACTATCCTAGAGATTTCCTTGACTGTATCTTCTAGCCATTTTATTAAGCTTTTCATTTATGCTATCCTGTTGTCAATCTTGACCTCTTATTCTTTATTACAGAATTCTCTTAGTAGCAGTACAAACTTATTGAACAGATGCAGTGTCTTCTCTTATCTACCTAAAGATGTTAATGGAAGATAATTTTGTTACACTTGCATACAATTTAAAACAGTGCAGGCTTATTAGGAAAAAGAGCTGTCTCCTACACACATCTCCATCTCTCACATTCCCAAAGTAACGACTTATAGTGCGTTTAGCAATTTTTTTTTTATATTTGCCTGTGTATCTCTCCTTAATATGGTGCTCTTCATTTTCGTTTTCTGTTTTAGAAATTACCTACTCACTTCCTACTTAGAAGTATGAAGCCTTATCTCTAACTATCTCCATTTCTTCTCTTTTCAGTGGACAGACAGACAGACACACACACACACACACACACAGACCCTTCTAATAACCCCTACCCCAATGAAGTTATATGATAATTTTGGCTATATTAATATTTAATGCACATATCGATATGGCTCTGCAAATGCTATTCATAGGTAAGCCATCTAGTTTTCTGTATTTTTTTTATTTTTAAGCACACATATTTATTCTGCCTTCACTTCGTACACTTAATTATCATAATTTCGGTGTGCTTGTTTGGTTAAACAATTTTTTAAAATTTACTTATGACTAATTCATTCTCAAATATTTTCCCCAATTATACAAAACACATTTCCAGCCTTTTCAACATATCACACATGCATTCAATCCCATCTTCTCATGGACATCTTTCCTGGAACCCTGTGAACTATTCCATTCTGGAGATATTCCTCCCCTGTTACTTCCCAGGCCCATTGCACAGCTGTGATCCTGGGGTCTTTCGTCACAGTCATTTTGGAAATCCTGTTCAACTTGTGACAGATTCCTAGCTCTCAGGCTATGATCTATTTATTTTCTCTTATTTGAAAGTTAAGACCAGTCTAATAATAATAAAAAATAGTTCATGTATTATTTCCTAATAAAATGGTCCAACCAAATCAGTTATAAATAATGTCTGTTCCGTTCAAGCCCTACCCAGGTCAGCTTTTTAGTGGCTCACTCTTAAATATAAACAAGCAACCACATGTTCCCAGACATCTAGAAAATAATCTAACATCAAAGAGAAACATCAAAATACTCAAACTAATAAACTGAGTAGAAAAAGGAAAAAAGCAAAAGAAAAAAATTCAGAATAATATCTAAAACTTAAAAATCAAGACCATAGGATAGTATTCAGGAATAGATCCTGTTTTATGAGGACTTAAACTTATAATAGTTGAGAGTTTGTCTTTAAAAAAGCAATCAATATTATGGGTAAAAATTAGCTTCAAAAATGAATATTTACTTAGAATAAGAAACAAAGAGGCCTTCCACAGGATCTGTGCAAGTGAGGGGGCCCAAAGCTCCATTACCTTTAGTATAAGTCAGCCTCTGATGAACTTGTTAACTAGAAATATGGAAACAAATAATAAATAAACATTTAAAGAGTCAATGTGCTTGTTTCCTTTAATAAGAAACAGCAACATGTGCTTTTCGTAAGTTTTGAATAGGTAGTCGCATTTTTAAATGATGGACATATTTAATTTTAACGTAAAAATAAAATACATCTCCTGAAGAAACTACCAGAAAATACAGTTATGCACAGTTATAATGATCTAAAGCATTAACTAACATCAGTTAAGTCTATGGAGACTCACTGAATGTGGACTAAGTAAGGAAAGCAGTCAGCCTAAACGTTTCACAATAGAACCATGGTGCTATAGTCTTTTTGTTTGGGCTTTAATCTTAATCTTTATTGACTGGCGATGCTTTTAAATCTTTATCCATGAGTGGCAGAGCAGAAGCTAGAATTCTACCCTTGTATCTGAAAACAGACTGAGTCCATATAAAAAAAATCATTATAATGTATCTCTCCTGTTCTTCTTCTAAAAGGAGCCAAGGGCTCCTTTTCCATGTAAGGGATCAAAACGCAAACACTTAGAAATTAACAGTGTACTATTTGGTGAAAAGTGAAACTGTCTCTAGGTTACAACTATGGTTTGTTTTTAATCTATAAACTACTGTGAACTAAAATAAAATTTTAAGGCTCACCCCCTGCCCCCACCAGCTGACTGAATGGACCCCCTCCCTGCCAAAGGAATATCCTAAAACTAAATTGCCTGCCAGGAGGAAGGAGGTCAGACATGCCTCATCATGCCTCTCTCCCTTCTTGGAGTCCTTTGTGACCCACTGACAGGTCTAAGGGTGTGCAAGACAAACCTTCGGGTCCAATTTACACAACAAATCTATGTCCAGTGGCTTATCTCTGATAAGCAGCTCCTTATGCTAAAACATTCCAAGCCTTTAAACAAAGCTGCATGTCTTTAACCAATTACAAGTCAAAGAATCTTTAAACTCTTCTATAACCAATAAGTCCCCACTGTGAGATGGTCCACCTTTTCAGGCCAAACCAATGTATGCCTTCCATGTATTGATTTATGACTTTACCTGTAATCTC
>CAUYRT010013816.1:0-82011 GCA_963574885.1 Lepilemur ruficaudatus
CGGGAGGCTGAGGCAGGAGGATCACTTGAGCCCAGGAGTTTGAGGTTGCTGTGAGCTAGGCTGACGCCACAACACTCACTCTAGCCCAGGAAAAAGAGCGAGACTCTGTCTCAAAATAATAATAATAAATTATGCAACAAATGAAATATTTTTCTGCCTTTTCTCCTGTATCACTAGGAAGGAATCTTAAAGATCTATTTCACTCTCCTTATTTTAAAGACAGGTGTCCTGTGAGGCATGGAGGCGAAGTGACTTGTTGGGGCCACACAGCTCTTCCACGGCTCCCTCCCTCTGGGGCCTGGCCCCCCTTAGCTCACCCAGCCCCTGCCCTGTGCACTGTGGTTGTTTCTCAGAGCGCTTTCTTCTTAGCCTGGCTTTCTGGGGCACCTGGCCTTGACTGTCATCTGTACGTAAATCTTTCAGTCCTGCTTGTGTTTGGATGGCTCACCTTTCACTGTACACCCCCCATTTTCTTGCAGCCAGATGTTTCCAGACTTTCTCATTCCACCACAACTCTACCATTTTCCAAGGACATGGCAGTCATAGTCTCAGTATAATCTTCAGTTCTTGTTCTCCAGCTCCAGGTTGTTATAAGTGAGTCCTGAGAGCTGATTTCCCTTGGAATCCTGTACCGACACTCTGGCCCCTCGTCTGACCTATGGAGGAGCTACTGGGTGCCATGACAAGATGCAGTGACACTGTCTCTGGCCTCAAGAGCTGCAGTGCAATGAGGGACGCTGTCAAAGCTTCCTGCCACGACTACTAAGCAAACCCAGGTGCCAGGCTGTCTGCTGGGCCTGACTGTCCTGCACCCAGGCCCCTGCTGCTCCTGTGCTGCCTTCTCTCTGGCCCAGCACTAGTCCTGGCATGTACCGCATGGGGCATTGGAAACCTGGGTTTGTTTCCGTTATTTCCGTTCCTGAGCAGGTTTTCTTTGTGGACATCCCTTCCCAGTTGCTGGGACACGAAACCCTGGAGGGCCAGGTCCTCTCCCCTGCAGAAGTGGAGTCTGAAGGCTGGAACTCTCTCTCCCTGTGGACCAGGAGCTCTGGCAGGGAGGGGCTCGCCTCTCCATTTGCTCGAATCTCCCTGCCCCAGGGATGTCTGCTTCTCACAGCGGCTAACCCACAGGGAATTCTGGCCCCAGGGGCCAGCATGTGACGCTTTGAGGTGCCTTCTGGGCTGAGATGATCCTCAGGAAGTCCTCAGGGAGCCAGAGAGGGCGTGATCAGACCTGCGGGAGGAGGGTCTGGGAAATCATTATTGCCAGGCCAGGAAGGAGCATGTATTTAGTTGTTTTTTTTTTTTTACAAAGCCTGTTTCCCTGTTTGTTTGGTATTATTTTTTTCCACTAGAGCTACATGTTGCTATGGGAACAAGGATGGCACTGGGAGCCCAGAGCCACTCACCAGCCTGCCAGAAGCCTGTAAATAAATTCTGCCTCACTCTAGGCTCCGAGCTGAGTGGCCCTGGAGGGCAGCTCAAGCAGCCACTTGCAGACTTTCTGTCCTGCTGGTGCCGGCTTGCACAGACTCTCCTGTGACAAGTTCACAGGCCAATTACTCTCCTTAACACAGCGCTGTGCAGAGTGACCTGTGACCCCCCGCCCTCCAAAACCCTCCAAGACATAATCTTGTTCATGGCTGCCCAACCCAGGAGCCGAGAGATCACTTGATCCATTTTATGGAGGAGGAATGTGCCCTCCCACCCCAGTGCTGGCCCTGCACCCACCCCCACCAGCTGCTGCCTCTCGCCTCTCCACTGAACTGATATCCCTACCACCGACCCGGTACAGCCATTCGAAATGGCACCTGGAGTCAAGGCCCTCTTTATGGAGACTGATTTCTATCAGGCAGTAAAGCTGCTGTCCCCTTAAGGGCCGTGCCTCAGTTTCTTCTCGAGATCTAGTACAAACAAGTGTACCAGGCATGCTCACGGGAGCCCCCTGTTCATCGATGTCTGGCTGAGAGTCCTACAGGCCAGGGCAGAGCTGGGCTCATTTCTGTACATCACTGTCTGTTATGCCTGTCTGGGAGACACAGCAGCCCAGGTGTTAAGAGCCAGACTGCCTGGATTCAAATCCTGGCTCTGCCACTCAACAGTGGGGTGACCTTGTGCAAATCAGTTAGCATCTCTCAGCTTCACTTTCCTCATCAACGTTTCCTTTTTAATTAAAACAAGTTTTTGTTTGTTTGTTTGTTTGTTTTGGAGACAGGGTCTCACTCTGTCTTCCAGGCTGTAGTCGTGTCATCATAGGTCACAGCAACCTCAAACTCCTGGGCTCCAGCGATCCTCCTGCCTCAGCCTCTCAAGTAGCTGGGACTACAGGTGTGTGCCACCACACCTGCTAATTTTTTCCTGCTTTTCTGTAAAGATGAGGGTCTTGCTATGTTGTTAAGGTTGGTCTCAAACTCCTGGCCTCAGGCACTTCCTGCTTCGGCCTCCCAAAGTGCTAGGATTACAGGTGTGCGCCACCGCGCCCGGCCCAAACCAAACTTTTTATTGTGAAAACTAGATACTAAAAGATGCATAAAATAGAAATTTATGTGCAGTTTGATGAATAATTTTATAGTGAACACCCATAAAACACTACCTGGGTCAAAAACCAGTGGTGCCTCCCCTACCCTGAGGAAACCACACCTGGCTCAGACAGTAGTCATTCCCTCACTTTTCTTTTCTTAGCATTTTTACCACTTGTGTATACCTAAATGTTACAGTTCAGTTCTGCCTGTTTTTGAGGTTTGTCTGAATGTCATCCTACATTGTATTCTTTGCTGTCTGGCTTCCCTCCTTCAATGTGCTGTGACAGTCACATGTGTGGGCCGTGTCCGCTGTGTGATGCGCTGGCACTGTTCATCCGTCTCTGTGCTGGATGGTCGGGTGGTGCCCCTCGGGCCCACGGGTAACAATGCCAGTGGGGAGAGCAGCCTGGCGCTGGGACTCGCACAGGAGCGTCCTCAGAGACCACATGTAGCAGCGGGACACTCGCTCCAACACCAAAGCGCTCTCCTGACCGGCTGGATCGGTTCAGGCACCCACACACTAGGTAAGAACTGCCCATTGCTCCACATTTTTGCTGACACTTGCCATTGAGTTTCCTCTTCTTTAAAATGAGGGTAAGAGTAGAGCCTATTTCACATATGGGGATTGAATAATGTAATACGGATAAAGGGTTTGGAATAGAACCTGGCACACAGTAAGTGCTCAGTAAACACTAGCTGCTATTATTGTAGTTTATGGTAATTATTATTTTTATTATAAGGGTCCTAAGCTAGAAGATGCTGAGATATTTGGTATGCATACTTTTCCATTTATAAAAGTTTCTGGTTTCTGACGTGAGAAAGTCCTCATCATGAGTACAGCAACCCCGTCTTGGAACACCATGGTTTCTTGATAGTGAAAAGTTGTCTTGCTAAATCTTTTCTTTATTTCTTTATTTGATTGACTTACTGGGAGAGGGCGAGACAGATGTACAGGTCGAGTCGTTGGTTCCTGCAGCTCACAGGCCCTCTATGCCAGGTGCTGGGGCATGAAGACGAACACGGCACGGCCTCCTTCCTCACCACGTAAGCTCAGCATGATGCAGCCCTGAGAGCTGCCAAGGCCTGTCAATACCATTCTCGGATTCTGTTACTGACCTGCCAAGAGCTTTCTTGCAGGTTCCTGTGAGCAGGAACCCTCTCTCTTTATACTGCAAAGGGTTTTTTTTGTCCTACAGTCCTTTTTAACCCCCAGGGCTGCTTGTGCCCTTGGACTACCTGTTTGCTGAAAAATCACTCCAGGACTTTCAAACCCAGGTTTTTATAAAAGCCACAAAAAAACCAGGCATAACTTCTATTTTTTTAACATTGCTGATGGATTTTCATAGGTCCACAGATTTGATCTCATTTAGATCCAACTGGACTTGTTTTAAAGACGTAGGTGTGTGCCTTTGTTATTTTGCTAAGATAATTAAAGAAATGAAAATGAAGGGGCTCGTGGGAGATCCTCACAGCAGAGCCAGCGCAGCTCTGAACACAGGCGTTGGGGTTGAAACACAAGGTTCTCCACGCGGTCTGTGGCACTGTCATCAAGGCTGTTTCCAGCCTTGCTCAGGCAGGACAGACTCAGGAGGGAGCAGTGTCTGCCTCCCCCGTGGGTCAGAGCTGCTGGCAGTGGGGGCAGGCGGGCAACCACTTGGGACTAAATTGGGACTGAGATCACCATGAAGTGACCGAGGAAATGGCCAAGAAGGGCCTTTTTGGCCACAGGCACCAGGCAGAATCAGAGGAATGAAAATCGGAGGGAAGATGGATATTTGGAAAGACAAACTGCCACGTGCCGGCCGGCTAGAGCTGGGCACGGGAGGGAGGCAGCAGAGTGGGCAGGGGGAGGATGTGGACGACAGTGCTCCAGGGTATAGGAGACGCGCAGGCGGGCCGCCTGGGAACCAGAGTGACACAGGGAGACTGCAGAGCAAAGGGCAGCTGGTGGGAAAGGGAAGGAGACTGTGCTAAGGAGCCGAGGTAAACGAGGAGGACGGTGCCGAGTGCACACGGAGCAGGAGGTCACGGAAGAAGTGGTGCAGTCTTTAAGAGGTAGGCATTAGGGGAATTTATTGACAGAAGTCGTAAACATAGCTAAAACATTAAATGAATTCGTTGCCGTGGCGCTCACAAAGGAAGATGAGAGACAGATGCCGGCAGCGGACGCGCCCCTCCCAGAGGAGGGGGACGGGATGCCGCAGGAAATCAGAAGCGTGCCAGAGCAGGTGATCAAGAAATCTGAACCTCACAGACTGTCAAGGCTGCCGTCGCCTGAGAGCCGACGGGACCGGAGGGGAGTGGGGAAATTAACATGCTGCTGGCAGACGCCTTCAGACGCAGGAAGGCCCGGCCGACTGGAGCGGACGGACCGAGCCTGCGGGGAGCAGAAATCCCAGTCTGTCTCAGCTCGGGCCGCTTTCCGGCGCCGCATGGTGTCCACGCCCTGCTGTCCCGGCGGCAGCCGCGTGTGTGGAGCCGGGCGGTTTCGTCACAGGCACACAGCTGTCAGCTCACCGGTCTCCCGGCCCCGCCAAACTACTCAAGGCCCCTCTACACAGCCAACAGCGCAGGCCACTTTCACACAGGCCGGCCTGGTCCCCTGCCTCCCCCGAGCGCACTGTCACTCACAGGAGCCCTCCACGCCCACTTCCACCGTCCCCTGCTCCTCTCTGCCTGGCGCAGCACCCAGGGAAACAGGCCACCTGGCGGCTGTGGCAAAGGGCTTATTGATCCACGGCTCTCTTCATTTTAGGCACGAAGACAATATTACTTTCCATGCTAAAAGCCAATTCCATCTGTACTTCCTAAACTCAGCACAAAGTCTTTGGGTTCACAAACATTCAGTGGCTAAAGGAAAGGCTGCATGTTTGTGTCCCCCCAGGTCCCATGTTGAAGCCCCGGCCCCCAGTGGAATGGTATCAGGAGGTGGGGCCTTTGGGAGGTGATTAGGTTTAGATGAGGTCGTGGCGATGGAGCCCCCAGGATGGGATTAGTGTCCTTATACGAAGAGGAAGAGACCAGAGCTCTCTGTGTCTGTCTCTCTCTCTCTCTGAGTGCATCTACCAAGGAAGGTCATGTGAGCGTGTAACCAGGAATGGTGTGAGAAATCAACATTTGCTGTTTCAGCCACCCAGTCTATGGTATTCTGCGACAGCAGCCCAGGCTGACTGAGATAGGCACTGATGTCACCTGGCAAACAAGCAGGGACAGGCAGAGGAAACCCTGTATCCCCTGCCCTGCAGGCCACCCTCCTGACCCCACAATTCTGGCTGCCACGGGACCATGGCTCAGGGCTGTCTTGGACTCTCACCCCAGCCTCCTTTCCAGCTGCTGCCCCTCCCGGTGAGGCGGCAAGCGCCCCATCTGTGAGTCACAGTTCTCCTTTAGAGCTGTCTCCTGGGAGTCCAGCCCGACCAACCCCAGTTGTCCTCTGTCCCTCACGCAGCCCCATCCCTCACACCTCTGAACTCTGCCCACACACGTTTCTGCTCTTCTCTGCAATAGGTAATACTACTTCGAATAATGTCCTAGAATCCAGCATGCTGCAATGAGGAACGTTCTCTTTGAGGGTTTGCTATATCTTGATGCCCAGTGATATTCAGCTTTACTGTGCCCTCTTGTGTGCTCTGAGAATGATATCCTGCTCATTTATTTATTTTATGACATAAGATGCTTCCCAGTCGGCAACACTACTTTGAGGCTTTTTCTTCCTGATCAATAATACGGTAGATTCAATAAGGCCGATGAGCAAGTTATTCATCAGCCATATGTGACAGATCACCACTTAACTAGTGACCTACCAGCCAACCCATTCAAACTGGCTGGTCCAGGTCCACCAAAGTGGTTGGGACCCTTGCACAGATTACTTTTGGGAAACTCATCATGGAAGAGAGATCTTGTACTCTAACTTAAGAGTCTATAATGGAAATTATTCTTCATCTAGAATAGCTTTGGAAAAAGACATCCATGATTTCTTCTTTATTCCTTTGGTCACTGAGGTGATGGGCTGGGACTCAGAGCGGGCCTGGAAGTAGAGCCTGACCACACTCACCTCAGGGCTTCTCAGCCTTTTCTGACTTGAGAATTCCTTCTGCTGTAATGTAAACTTTCAGAGTTCCACTTAGGAATTAAAGAAAAAACCTGATCTTTTTAGTGGGATGCATTGTAAAAGAAACAAGGACTGCAAATGCAAAATATTTAATTCTTGTTTGACATATTACTATGTAAAGATGAATTTCAATTGTTTTCAAATTTATTAAGTGATACATAATTAATTTAACATAGCTTAAATGGTAAAAAAAATTGGCAAAATTTTACAAATATGATATTGGTTGTGGGATCAAATATGTATTAAAATGCAGATTCAAATTTACTTTTGGTACATCATGAAAAGAAAATAGGGCTTTTATGATCTGATGTTTAGAATTCTTGAATTTTGCTTTAAAAAACATCAACTGGCTTAACTTTTTTTTTCCTCTTAGCTTCCAAACTTAGAGATCAACTGGTTTACTTTTGTAATTTTCAGGTTTGTTTTGAAATAAAGAAGAGAAAAAATTCCAGGTTTCTGTTTGCAAGCTGCTTTCTGCAAGAAACACATTGTGGGTGTGGATCATTTTTATTCTAAATAAATAGAAAAGGCAAAATGAATATAAACTATCACAATATTTTCACTTTTTAAAATGCTTCTTGAAGCATTTTAAACACCTTGATGTGTTCTGGGAAAATTTTGATTCCACGAAGGCAGTGCATGGATCCAGGGCCAACTCCATAATGCGTGGGGCCCAGCTGCTAGATGAAGATGGAGAGCCCTGTGTTTAAAGAGCAGGAAAAAAATTTTCTCCTTTCTCCCTCAGTCTCTCTGTGTTTTATTTGCTACTTAACATTGTATCCCTTGGCACAGGGGTCCCCTGGGCCAGTGCAGCCCTCAGGCACCAGGGCCCTATCCTGTGCCTTGAGCTCAGACTCACACCAGACCCTGGTCCTTGTTCTACTGTGCCAGGGCCCCTGCTGGGGCTGGGGGTGGCATGGTTGTGGGGCAGGATGAGGAGGCCAAGCAGAGCCCAGGTACCAGGGGTCACGGAGTGATGGCCAAGAGCCCATCCTGGCAGGCAGGTGAGCTGAGGCTCCAAGCCCCCGGTGTGTGCTCCAGTGTCCCATGGGGCGTCCCCTTAGGGGCGTCCCCTTATGAAGCATAATTCAAAGGTAAAAAAAAAAAAAGAATTTCAAGATGGTGCCATAGAACATTAAACCCCAAGCACAGGGCCCCATACGACTGTCCTGATGGTATGCCCAGAAAGCCAGTCCTGTATAGATCTGAGAAAGATCATGGGAGGGTGAGATTGTAGGACTGGTACTATGTTTATGCTCCTCATTTACCTCTTGAATTTTAACCTTACCCTTCCTTATGCTTCCTGTCTTTAGCTAGAGATCTTTGGAGAGACATGCTAAATGCACTATGACGATATAAAAGAGAGTGATACGCAAACTAAGTCAACAGCATGGCCATCTGCGAGACATGTGCTCAGAGGACCAAGGAAGGAACCTCATAAAATTGCTGTCATTTGGGAGGGCTGAGGACTCAGGGACAAGGGACAGGGTGTTTGACCTCTCAAGGTCTCTGTGGTGGCCAACTCTGCAGAGAGGAATAAGCAAAGTGATAGGAGCTGGTGTTCATTTGCTCGTGGAGAGACATCCGAAATAATAATGATGTCCCAGCTGTGCAACAGCAGGACTTTCTTCTGTACCAAACTGTCTGAACACCGAGCCATCAGTGAGCAGAACAAACAGTTCCACTTAACTGAGGATGTAGCATTTACCCACACATCATGAAATATCCCAGCACCTCTCATGAAGAGACACGCTTACCTCATTTGCTGTGTTGTGTGTTCCAACGATTCGGATGAAGGAGGCAGGCTGTCTCTCAAAAGTTACTGACTGCCAGGACCTGTGAGGGGAAACAACCATTTGCCCAGTTAGACGGTGCAGTTAGCCCTGCTGACAGCGTGGACAAAGTCACGAGGGAGGGCCTCCTGTCCTTGGGAGACCCGTGCTGCAGGAGGACCGCAGTGCTGCACCTGCTGTGTGGCAGAGAGGCAGGATATACAGGGTATCCCTATTTGGGAGCCTATAATCTTATCAAAGAAGGCACTCCAACCCATCTACGACTATCACTTAGGACTCTCTTAAAGCCCCCATAAACAAGCACAAAATACAGACCAGGGTCACATCCTGACAACATTGCAGGGCCGATGAATGTAAACGTAATAATGGTTGGAGGGAGTTCATAAAAATACGTTTCCTCGTCTATAAAATGGGGCCACGGTGGGGCCGACCTCGGAGGGCTGTTGGCAGAACAACCGCAGTCACTCATCAGCCACGCAGACAAAGGGGAGGCTCCTGGGCTGAGTGTTGAGGAGGGCAGGGAAGTGGGCTGGCAGGCAGGGCATGGGGGGCTGCGGGGTCCCAGCAGCCGGGGTGGTGCAGTGGGGTCACTCACTACCATCTAACCGCCCCCAGGTGAGTGGTGGCACCTGGAGGAGGAGGCAAGTTCTCCACAAACCTCTACCCCTCTCTCCTGCTTCCAAACACAGCCCCTAGACGGTCTATTCTCAGGACTGGCCTGTCTCTGGGTGGCTCAAAGGCATGCCGGTATCTGAAGGGCTGTTCCTCACTGACCAGCGTGGGCAGGGCCAGCAGAGCAGGCCTTGAGCAAGCCCTGGGGGGCGGGTTCTGCTCCTGGGCTAGCGCTCAGCAGCCCATCAGAGCGCACCGGAGCAGTGCGTGGCACCCACGACCGTAAACTCCAACAATATTGTCTATAATAAATGTGAGGAGTTCACAGTTGTTGCCATTCCTCCTCCGCTCTCACAGTGGAAATGCCAGCTGCTGGGAAGCTGTTTCCTGTAATTGTCTAATTACCAAGTAATGCTAGCAAAGAAAATATATGTATTTGCAGTTTGTTTTTCCCCCTTTGGTTTCAGGTGTTCCATCTTCGCTCTCACTACGAACCTCCCACTGAGATTGATTCACTGCTGCGTGGACACCAGTCCCTTTAAGGTCATTAAAAAGTCGTTACCATCTTGTGTGCAAAGTCGGTGCCTCTGAAAGCAATTTTCTAGAAACAGAATAAGAAAAATCACTCTCTCTGTAAAAATGCTATTATTCATACAAGAAGGTGATGCCATGTGACCATGCCCAGGGCTTGCGCTCATGGTCCATTTTCTTGGTGGGGGCCTGCTGTCCTCCCAGAACCCCCGGATCTCGTGGGGAGGCTGCTGGGCGGGATACAGCCTGCGGGCTGCGGGGAGGCCCTCAAGGCCCTGTGGGGTTTCCACAGGCCTGGCTGTCGCTTCCGAGGGGAGCAGTGGAACTGACCACACACTCGCGCCCTTCCCCCAGCAGGTCAGGAGAAGTGACGGGAGCTGCCCCTGGCCGAGGTTCAGGCTGTGTAGGATATCAGAGCCCCATTCCCGTCCCTAAAGGAAGCCATCACATGTACTAAAGCTGGACCACTGCCTGCCTCTCAGACCATGCCTCTGGGAAAGGGAAACAGAACCACTGACAATTATTAGGTTCAAGTCACAGTTTCCCAAAAAGGATTGGGGTGGGGAGGAGGCAGGAGTAGAGGAGATGGTGAGGATGCCGTTTGTCTCAGCTTTCTGACCTCACACCTGTCAGATCTTCAAGCGATGCTCGACATACAGGTAAAACTCTGCAGTTGGAAGCTCCCTGTCCTCAACACGCATGGCTCTGAGAGCGCAGGCCAGAATTCTGGCCCTGGGCTCCCACCCGCTCTGCCCTCCGCAATGCACAGGAGGTCCGGGCAGTGTGGCTCGCTGAGCCTGGGCTCCCTCTCTCCCTGCCACTCCTCTGCAGCCCCTGCACTCCTCTCTCCCTACACCAGGCTTCCGGCAGCCGGCTCAGCGCTCTGGCCCCACTGCCCCTTGCTTCTGCTTGGGGGAGCAGGGCTGGCAGGGCAGCAGCCTGAGCAGGAGGGAGCATCTGAGGAGCAATAAGATCAGAAAGTCTCAATTTAATACCAATCCTCCATTACACGGCATTAATATCTAATCACATTAGAGTTCATTTTCACTAACACAGCCTGAGAGTTGAATATATGATTTCATTTTCAGCAGAACTAGATACCAATCCTAAGACCAAATATCAGTAGGAAGAGAAGTTGCTTAGTTAGGACGAGGTCATGAACACCTCTCCTTCTCCAACTATCAGATTCCATTTCCCCTGAACTTCTTCAAAATAACTCGAAATGCTGCTTGATAGGGAAATGATAAGGTGGCATTGGAACAGTCATCACCACAGCTGCGCCACATTTGCAGTCACTGTGCGACTTCCAAGGATACTGCCTCAGCCAAGATTTCCCAGGGCTGGAAAACCACCACCACTGTTTCATCCACGTGAAAGCTGCTCCGCCATTTTTATTGGGCTTATTGATAGCTGCACAAATATTACAACTCGCCGAGTACACAGAACCCCTTCTCCAGTAGGCGAACTTCCGGGAAAGACAATGGGCACCAGTGGCCTGGCAGCCCCCTCAGAGCAGAGCCAGGACTGGGTGCAGAGAGGAAGGTGGACAGGAGCAAGGAGTGTCACAAATAAACATGGGCTTTGCTTTGAGAGCTTAATAAAAACCAAAAACCCCACATAGGAGTGAAGTCCCAACCCTGTACTGGCTCTCACTGGACAAATCACTGCTCTTCCCTGAGTGGTACTTTCCTTGTTTGCCCAATACCGACAGAAATAACATCACTCCTCTGGTCACAGAAGAGCATCTAGAATGTGGCCCAATTATCTCTAGCTGTAAACATGACTCTATACACGTACGTATTCCAAGAGAGATGTCTGTAAGAATGTTCACCAAAATGTAGATCAAGAATTTAGTTTTAGACGGAAGAATTTCCAGAATCATTTAGTTTGCTTTTGTACTTTTGCACTTTTCTGTATTGTTAGAAGTTGGTAGAGTGTAGATGCAGGCATTTAAAAAAGTACCCGTCTTGCCTACTGCCCAAGGATTTAATATAGATCCCTTGAGACGAAGCCAGTGAAAATGCCAGCACTGCATTATTAGGCAAAGTGTCTCCAGTTGAGAGGATTGCCTGGTGACAGTCCAGAGAGCAGGTTTTACTGCTGGGCTTTCAGGGACAGGGGCAGCACAGCACAGTAGTTCAGAGCATGGGGCCTGGAGCCAGGCTGCCTGGGACTGAATCTCAGTTTTGTACTTTTACCAGCTCTGTGACCTTGGGCAAGTTGCTTAACCTTTCTGGGCCTTAATAGCCTCATCTGTAAAATAGGAATAATAAAAATAACTATCTAAAATTATTTTGTGAAGATTAAATACATTAACAAATCTAAAACATCTAGCAAAGTGGTGGTACATACAAAGAACTAAAAAAACTAGTTGATATTATTATTATTGCTATAATTACCATTCAGACACGAACCTGCACAAGACATACTGGCTCTGTGAGCCTCATCTATGAGTCATCAAGTTTGACAGTGTAGGATGGTGAAGACCACAGAGGTTCCCAGGGGCACCCAAGGCAACTGTGATCAGCACCCACTACTTATGGGAAGACAGGCAGCTGGGCTTTGGAAGAATTAACAAGTATGTGTTGACTACATTCTTGAACTTGGCACCTGCTGGGTATTATGGGGATCCATGCAAGATGTAGTGCCCACCTCTAAGAAGTTTATAATCTCACCAGGGAGATTAGCTATCCTCTCATAAACTAATTAGAGAACAACACAAACAGCATGGTGGTCCCAACTTAAAAACTGGTGTGTTCCAAAAATTCCTCTGTACTTAGTTTTTCGATGCTTAAAAGCAATTTTTCTACAGAAACACAGCTATAAATTTTGATAGGGTTCCAAGGCCTACCCACAAACTCAATTTAACCCATAACGAGGCTGAAATACTATGGATATGATGTTTAAAAAGGAAGAAAAAATGTTGTTGCCATAGTAGTAATAAACAAGCCAGAAAAACAGGGGATTTAAAACAATCTTTCTAAAGCTACAGCTTGAGGGATGAGGATTAAGTACTGTAATGCATATAAAATCATAGGGATGCGGCTGGAACCCGGTAGGTGATCTGTTAATAAGGAAAGTGAAAAAATGGGCCAAGTGTCATCCTAAAAGCCTCTCCCATTCACAGACCACTGTGTAGTTTACATAGTGCCTCACTAGCATAATCTAACTTATTTGGTTTGTGACACAATCCGTCGGGTAGGCAGGCGGCCAATTTGAATCCCATTTCAGAGGAGAGGAAACTAAGGCAAAGAGAAGCTAAGCAACCTATCAGAGCTGTCAGGTGAGGCGTCGACAACAGAAGCCAGATTTAATGACTGAGTTTGTGCCCTTCCCACCAGACTACAGAGGCCAGAAACGCAGGGATCACACAGAGTAGATCACAAGCTGACCTCAGCAGGGATAGCGTCCTGAAGTCTCCATTTCCTCTGTGAAATGGGGGTGAAAAGCCCAGTGGGGTTGTGAGGCTGCCACGAGAAAACACAAGGAGCTCGGCATGTGGGGGAGGCACAGTCACTGCCGGCTCCCACTGCCCCTGTACACTTGCGCGTTCGCAGTCTGAACAGGGCAGAGGCCCGCGGTCTTCCCTCCACAAGAAGACCAACGTGGAGAGGGTGATCTAAAACTCAGAAGGCCGGGCTAACTTACGGGATGAATATACGATGTGGGATTACACACAAAACTGTATGTGTTACTCATGGAAACGCATATGCCTGTAAAGTGTCTTTAAATATTCTGGAAGGACATAAGCTAACTTCACGCCAGTGGCTGTCTCTGGGGAGAGGCGAGGAATGAGACCACTGATGGGGAACAAAGGAGATTTCAACATTAACTGGAATGTTTCATTTCTTTGATTAAAATAAAAAGACGTGGAGTGTATGCAAAAAGTACTAACTATGGTCAACTCTGGGGGATGAGCATGTGAGTGAGTGTTATATTACTATTTATTCTTTTATGTATATTAAATGGTTCTTGAAATAAAAAGAGAAGACAGGGATTAAAACCGCGTCTGTATTTATATGGGAAAGAATTTGCCAGAGGTAGAACGAACTATACTGCAAGTATACAAATTAGGGGAAAAAGTGGAGTTGGTTCCCCAGAAGGGGTGTGATTTGCCAAGTGGCGCTGCTGGTGGAAGCAGAGGACAGGCCAGCCGCTGGGGGGGAGGAGTGTGCGGTGGCCTCAGCACAGGCAGGGCTTGTGTGAGTGCTTCTGGACGATGGCACCGCCCAGGCCCAGGGTGCCAGGAAAAAGGAAGACGGCAGGGCTCAGCCAACAGCAGCCTTCCTTGTTCCTGCCTCTCTGGGGATTCTGGATTCTATGCCAAGGGTGAAGGAGCCTACTCCCCTTGAATCTGGAAAGTTACGTGATTCTACTGCATATCTATAAAGAGAATGCCAATGTCAGAAACTTCCTGCAGCAGACCTGTTGAACACTAGGGAGACAGAGGTAAGAAAGTATCTGGGCAGGGCCAGACTGGCAATTAAACACAGCAAACCGAACACATGGCTTAGTCTTTGGTCTTTAGTGGGCTCCCTCTGCTAAAAAGGCAGTAAAGCAATGTAATATATGCTTCCTATCAAATGTAAGTGCTATGTATCATACACATGCATGCACACACAGACACAACCAGAAAGGAAAGGGGAAGGATGAGGAAACGTGGCATCTTTCTGTGTCCGCACCTCAGAGAGAAGACATGCAGGAAGCAGGTGGATTCACACTGAAGAACCCCTGAGAGGCTCGGGTCCTCGAGTCAGCAGCCATCTCGGACGGTGGAGATGCGCAGGGGGCCGAACCAGGAGAGCCGGCAGAAGGCAAGGGAAAGGAGCAGGTGCACTCCCAAACCCCCTCCCCTAGTCCTGCACGGTGGGGATGAGTGCTCTTGCACCGTGACAGCAGATAGCTAGTTCACCCTGGAGACTGTGGGCAGAGACAGTCTGGGGCGCCAGGCATAGCAGAGGGCAGGATCCTGCAGTGGCTGGGAGCAGAGGAGTCACACGGAAGTGAATATTCCAGGTGATGAGACATCCCCACCCGTTTCCCCACTCAGCCTTCAGGCCACTCTGATCCAGTCTTAACCCCCAAGGCAGGGGGCCGGAGAGTAGCTCTCTGGAGACTCAGACCAGCCCAAGAGGAGAGACCTAAAGATAATGATCCACTCTCCTTCCTTTCCATAAATATTTGTCAAGTGCTTACTATGGGATGGGCCATATTAGACCTGGGATACAGCAGAAAACAAAGTCACTGCCCTGAAGGAGCTTACATTCTAATGGAAGCCAGACAGACAAAACCACAAATTTATCAGAGTTAAAGAGGGCCTATGAAGAAAAATAAAACAGTGTGAACAGATTGAGAGGGACACATTGCCTTAGTTAACATATTTAAGGAAGGTCTCTCTGGTGAATTGACAACCCAGCTAGTATCTACAGACTGGAGGCAATGGCCAGGCAGATCCCACAGAACATTCCAGCAGAAAGAACAGAAGTGCCAGGGTGCGGGCTCTGACTGAGTGGGCGGGTCTCCCAGCGAACACCCACCAGCCTGACAAGCTTCAGTGCAGCCCACAGACTCAGCCACGTATGAGAAGCTTCTAGCTGGCTTTTCAATGTCTAATATGTAAAGGTAACAGCCAGTCAGGGATCACCAAGGAGAGATGAAAGACCAAAAGCAAACAGAGGGGGAAACAAATAACTCAGGGGATATAGATATAATTCAGTAAGTAGAATAAAACTTCAGGAAAAAAATCCTAAATTATCCTCAGAAAGATAAAAGAAAACATTTTTATTAATATACCTTTGAAATAAGAATAAAATGATATAAAAAGAAACATTTAGAGAATAAGAAAGTACTCTTGTAAATTAAAACTCTGAGGCGAAGTAAATAATTCAACAAATAGGTTAGAAACTTATTAATAAGTTGGGGAAATTTCCCAGAATGTCAAACAAAATGACAAAGATAGAGAATAAAAGAAAAAGGCTGAGGGAATGAGAGGACCAAATCGGAGGTCCACTAGCCAGTTAGCAGATGCTCCAGCGAGAAAGCGAGAGCCTGAAGGTCATCAAAGTCCTCATCATGGGAAACTTTCCCAAATACAAAGGACGTAAGTTTCCAGGTTAAAGGGCCCACGGAGTAGCCACTATGATAAAAAAAAAAAAAGACCCGCACCAAAGCACATTACTGAGAAATTCTAGAAGACCTTCAGTGCTCCTGGAGGGGAGCAGGCAGACCAACACACAGCCCTGGCAATCAGATGCACGTCATAGTTTTCAAAAGCAACACTGGGGGTTAAAAGATAACGGAGCAATTCCTCCCAAATGCTGAGGGAAGAATTAGTTCCCAGCCAGAGTACTATTCCCAGCCAAATTACCAGTCAAATGTGAGGACAGAATAAAGAAACCTCCCTTCAGGCATAAATCCTCAAAAAAATCACCTCCAATGCATTCACAAGAAACTACCAGAAAATGTGCTCCTCCAAAATAAAGGACTAAACTAAGACAAGGACAGTTATGGGATCCAGAAAATGGAGCATCTGTCATAGAATAAAGGCAAGAGGAGTTCCTGGGATGGTGGACAGGAGCTCCCAGGATAACACATGCGCAACAGGCCCAGAGAGCAACCGGTCCAGACTGAAGGCTGGAGGCAGGCGGCCCCAAGGAAGAAATCTCAGGGGAGAAAAAGAAACTGATTGACCAGATGTGTTAGGCCAGGTTGAGAGAATCTGTGTTGCTCTGACAAAAGTTAGGGGGTAGAATCAGTGATAAAACATACACCACTAGAGCTAGCAATTCTCCTGCACTCACTTATGACACGCTTACAGCACAGGGAAAGGGCAGAAATCGTGACTGCACTGCAGCACTGTTTGAACCACAAGAGAATAGAAACAACCCAAATGCTCATCACTATGAGCTGGTTCAGTAAATTACGGCAGATCCCTATCCCTACCACGAAAGAGGATGCAGCTGCAGGGGCAGAGGGAGGGAAACTCAAGAATCTCCAAGGTATAGAAAAATCTGTATTTTAAAAAAAAAGGTTCAACGATGTAATGATATGTATCACCTGAATCCACAGTTGATGTGAATTTTGAAATTATGCTGAGACCTTGGAGAAAATAAAACAAAAAAGGAGAATAAAGTTTTTTTTTTAAGAGACAGGGTACCAACCTGCCACCCAGGCTGGAGTGGAGTGGCATGATCACAGTTCACTGTAACCTTGAACTCCCGGGCTCAAGCGATCCTCCTGTTCAGCTACCTGAATAGCTGGGACTACAGGCATGTGCCATCATGCCCAGCTAATTTTTAAATTTTTTGTAGAGATGAGTCTCACAAATTTTATGTTGCCTAGCCTGGTCTCAAACTCCTGACCTCAAGCCATCCTCCCGCCTCGGCCTCTCCCCAGTGCCGGGATTCCAGGCATGAGCCACTGCATCTGGCTCACACATTTGTTTATACATAAACTATCTCTGGAGGCAGAGGTGGGTACAAGGTAGACATTTTGCTGTCTTTAGTTTTTGATTTTTAAATCACATTAAATGTATTTGCTTTATTATATGTTTTCAAAATATTAATTTTTTGTTTAAAAGAGGAAAAAGGAAAGCAATTGCCTTTGGAGAGTGGGACTTGGGGCAGGGAAGGGTGAAGCAGGAGACTGCTGCTTTTTGTTATAAGTCCTGTGGTTCTATTTGATTCTTAAAACTATGTCCATGTGTAACTTTGACAAAAATAAAAATATTTAAAGTTTTAAAAAAAGCAGGGCCAAAAAAGGAGCGAAGCCCATGGTGACAAGGGATGGAAAGGGTGTGTGGAGGACAGATTTATCTACAACCTGTGGGAGCAGGGCTGGAAGGCAAGTGTGAACCTTTGGAAAAGATTCTCAAAAAGGGAAGAAATAATAAAGGCTGCCTCCTGTCAACTGAGCTTACAGCAGTGACGGCGGTGCCCTCTCCGAGTCGTGTGGCACCGAGACGTACGGGTGTTAAAGGCCTTGAGTGCACACGGAAACTTGCCCGAAGACCCCTCTGACAGTTCTTTGAGAGTGCACCTCTCGTGCTGAGCCCGCTGCCGCCAGCCCTCCAAGCATGCTGTCCTCCTCGTCTGGCGCAGTGCTGTGGTGGGCCAAGCACCACCTTCATCTCGTCAAGCCTGTCTAAAGATGATCTGTGGATGTGGTATGTGAGGGAGAGGGCATTTTCCACAGCGCTGGGTAAGCTCTTAAACTGGGCCTGCACGTCTTTCCTCGCTGGCTCCCAGAGGCAGAGCCAGACAGGGTGTCCCACGCAGCAGAGACGCGAAATCAGCCCCGATCCTGTTCATTCCCCTCCAAAGAGCTCCCTCAGCCCCAGATCGCTGATGCCAATCTAACGTGAAGCCTCGGTGTGCAGGCCTCTGCCTCCCCTGGCACAGGAGTAAGTTCACTGGTTCTGGATGATGCTTAACTGCGTTTTATGGCTCTCTCGCTGCCCAAACAGGGAATTCTGGGCTTGCCCCATTCACCCTGACTGTCCATTCAACAACTATTTATGGAGAACCCTCTATGTGCCAGGCTTAGGAAAAATGGGGCAAGTTGTTCTGACCTGACTATAGACCTGAGGCAGCAGGGCAACAGAGCGTTAGCAGCCATGGAGTTAGTGACCGTTTGGTCACATGCTGATCAGCCAAAAGATCACTGAGATCAGGGAGGTTCATAGACATGCTTTGCTGGTTTATTGAGTATTTTTAAAAAGTGAGCTAGCTACCACTTAAAAATCAGGGGATTCAACACCAAAACACAGATCTCTGTTTTTTTCTTGAAAACCAGAAGATCTGCATGAGTCATGCAGACTCATGTCATGCATGAGTCCTTTTTCCTGCATGACAGTGCGGATGGAGCTGAGGAGAGCTTTTGGGGTCTCTCTCACACCCTAGAGCCTGCCCTGGCCTGCTTCACTCCCTCACATCACCCACCCAGCCCGAGGAGGTGGCCAGGTTTCTACCCCAACCTTAGAAAGAGCTCAGGTGGCGTTAAAATGGAATGATTTAAGATTTTATCTCATGTACAGAAATCCCACCAACCTCAAACTTCTCGCACCAAAACTGACATAAAAATTATGTTTCAGTGTTTTAAAAAATTAATACTATATATATTCTTACACTGTTCTTTCTTGGCCTTGAGAAAGGTACAACTGAAGTTCCTGCAAGGATATAAGAACTGATACCGTCTTCAGTCCCCGCTGCCTGTCTTCCCCATGGCTGCGGTTGGTAGAAGTCTGGTTCTAGCTAGACCCGCACTTCTCGCTGTGGCCACACATCAGAAACACCTGCCGGGCTTCTAAACATCTCAACTCCCAGACCGCACTCCAGACCAATTAAAACTCAGAATCTGGGCATCAGAGCCCTTTATAAACTCCTCAGGTGATTGTGGCGTGCAGGCTGGGGAAGGAGTGGTGGGAGCCGCATGGACTCGTGGCACCCTGTCTAATTACAGTCCCTCAGTCTCTGACTTCCCGCCTGGCATTCCCGGGTCTCCGGTGCACATTTTATGCCTCCTAGCAAAGGGGGAACATCAGGCCTCTCTCTGGTAAATGCACCTGCATTTACTGCTATAACATAAGCCAGTCTTGGGTTTCACCTTCTCTTCTCAGAGCATAATTTTCCCTTTTAGAGGGGTTGCCTCTCCAAGAGAAGGTCAGGACCCTCCTGTTGGCTCCTCCTATGAGTTGAGCTGAAAGCTTCTAACCCCTGTGGCAGCTACAGAAAGGTGTGTGTCCCAGGGACATTCATGGAGTGTTTGAATGACTACGTGGGGGAGACAACGGTGGGGGCTGTTTAACACTCTCCATCTCACTCAGTCCCCCATCCGCAAGCTCTGGCTCCCACCCCCTGCCATACAGCACTCCTGATTCCCCTAAGGGGATGCGGTAATTGATGATTAGCATTCCAAAGCTTGGCTTACATCCTGCTAGCCCGTCATATTTAATTACATTTTAACTATATTCGTCTTCGATAATAGCACGAACATAATTTAGATAATTATCTCTCTCTCTCATTCTCTGACTCTGTCTTTCTCACTTAGAGCTTCTTGCAACAAAAATCGCTTTCTCTGCTCAAACACATAAACAGACTCTGGGGCCAAGTGCTTCTCTCTCTCCTGCAGCAGCAGCTGTGCTAGGAACGCAATGGTTTTGAGTATCATGCAGAAAAAAAGCAAATTCATGTTTCTTCCTGTTTTTGTATCCATGTTTGTACACAAGCGGTGGTGGAAGAGTGTGTGTGTGTGTGTGTGTGTCTGCATTTGGGCAAGAGCTTAGTGTGGTGTAGAAACAGGGGAGGCCTAGTCAATCAAATTAAGTGTCTATAAAGCACCCTCTTGGTCTGGCATTTCTTTCTTACAAGGTTTAATGGTTTCCCTCACAAATTTAAACTCTATTGCAGCAGTTCTAAATGTCTAGTAAGTCTTTTGAAGAGATGTGTTCTTTCTAATAGGGTTTCTGTCACACTTGGATCTTATAATTAATGGCCTATGCCCTTGTCTATTATCTGCCTTCTCCAAGAGACCATCAGGTCTGACAGGGAAACCTGGGACTCTTCAGGGAGAGTGTCTCCAACACACCGCTACACTGTCAGGAGTCCCAGACCCGCCCAAACACCAAGCGGGTCACACAACTCTGAGCTCCAAGGCCTAACAGCTCCCCTCCTCTTACCCACTCAGGGCAAAAGGTATTCTTCAGGAGCCTTTGTTGGTTTTTTGGGAGAAGCTGAGCTCTTCAGGTACAAAGATTTTATATTGCAAAGTTCAGATCACTAAGAAGATTTTGAACAAATAAGGGAATAAGAAACGGGTTCAGAAATAGTTACTCTCCAAGCTACTCTTGCTCAAAGTTTCAGGATCTAGAGCCTCAAAGAACCTTAACAAACCAACCCACAAGATACAGTGTGGAGACGGAAGGTTGGGGGGTGGGGGTCCTCATCCTCAAATCATCCAGGTTCTCTCCATGTCCTTGGAGCTCTCAAAGGCTCTAATACATATGGATTTTGGATAAAATATTCACTCTGCCTCAACCCTGTCTGCTGTTGAGCAGGGGTGTGTTTGTGTAGTTAACAAGTAAACTCTTGCTGCCACTTGTTTGGGAGGCCAAAACCCCTAGCTGTCCCTGGGCATAAACACCCAGTCCAGACTCCAGGAGCCAGGCAGAGTGTCTAGACCAACATTCTGCCACCCCCATTTTTGAGTCCATAAGCTGACCCTTCTCAGGCACCCCACTGCTGGCTGGCGTGAGGAGGGAAATCAGCAAGTCAGGGGGCTTCAGAAGGTGCCAGCCAGGACTATGGGACATGGCCCTGCACAGGCTCCAAATTCCTTGATTTGTTCCACGTTGTTCATTCGGGATGTTCCTACGTTTGACCTCTCAGTGCCTAGGTTAGGAGCTTGGGAATTTTGATGAAATTTGCCTGAAATACACAAAAACCAGGGACTAGATCTCCACTGAATGGCAGTGACAGAGCCAGCCGCTGGGCCACACTTCCTGCCAGCAGGCACCTCAGGAGGCAGGTGAGGGGAGAGAGCAAATTCTTTGTGCCATTCCCCAGGGGATTCCCTGTCCCCAACAAACAATGCTACACAAAGTTATTGGCTTAATGACATAGTGGCTCCTTTCAGCTAACTCTGAAGAGGCTGCAGCCTCCTCCTCAGGGGCTCCGTGTGACTGGCCAGTGCCTGCCCCATCCCCCCAGACTGCATGCTGGAATGTGAGGGCTAGGCACCTAGGCACCAGCAAGAGCCAATTCTCAAATGTTAAGAATTTGGCAATTTCATTTCCTAGTGTTTTAAATAACAAAGGAATTTAGAACACAATGAAGACTAAATGGCCCCTGAAGTTCAGGTTTTTTTAAAAAAGGTTGCTTTTATGGAAATTCATGCCAAAAGCCCATGCAAAACAAAACTGGGCCCTGACCTCAGAAACCTACTAGAGCACACACAGCTAAGCAAGTGAGTGGCCTTCCAGAAGGATCACTAGACATTTTCAGAATCAAACCTGACCAATTTCATACCTAAAAATTACACTAAGCCCCTGCGGGTATTCTAGATCTGATGACAGGCCAAATTCGTTCAGCACCTAACACCAGGCAGATATTCAGTAAAAACTTTAAAAATAGACTCTCCCTCTCCAGCCGTTAAGGGTCTGATATTTGCAGCTGAACAGATAAGAAATTGCGGGCACTGGGAAAAGCTTAAAAAAATCTCCAGAGTCCAAAAAATGTTTCTCTGTGAAGAAAACTATCACTCTTAGCACGGAGCTGCCCAAGATTAGCCTAGAGCTATTTAACGCACTGGAACCTCTAAGTATGAGTTCCGTAATAAAAAGGTGACAAGTCTTCGAGGCAGGCCCCATAAAGGCCCTTTCTGGAATTTGCATTAACTGTCACATCCAACACAAAGCACTGCATTCTAAGTGAACGCTGGAGACAGTGACTGATCCGCAAACTGCTGTGTGGCAGGACGGGCATGCAACCCTCTGGGACAGCTTCTGTCAAAGACATTGAATTTTAAAAAATCATTTCTCCTTCTTTTCAAACATTTTCTTGATCAAAAAGAAATCACCATCACCACCCGTCAGCTTGGCACTGATGACTTTCTGGGTCCAGTCTTTGTTGGCCTAGACCTCTCTTAGACTTACAAAGGGTGCATGTTCTCTCTCAGGCCCCTCACTCTCCACTGGCTGGTTCCAAGTCCCTCTCTGGCCTCTCCCCCAGCTTCCTGCCATGCACTGGCCTAACGCAGGCAGGAATGAACTTCCCCTGCAACCCCTATTCCCTCCGCACATCTCAGCGCCTTCCACCAGGCTGCTGTGCGGCATTAGGCTGAAACCAGAGCGTAGGAAGGACTGAGCCAGGCTGCTGGCTCCCTGTGAGCTCACCAAGCCGGTGGATAATGAGACAGGCAGGTGACAAGGGCATACGTTAAGTACATATATTAAGTTAGATAAACTAAGTAGTTTATGACATAAAAGCCAGATGCCAAGACAGGTAGGGGGATTTAGCTAGGCACAGAGAGAGACTGGAGGTAGGCCATCTAAACCATCAGATCGTTTTAATTGGTCAGAGGAGCAAAAACAGGGAGAGGGAGGCTGCATGGGGGGGGTCCCTTGCTCTTTATGAGGAATCCTAATTCCCTTCAGGCCAGCAACCTCAGAGATTCTCTCCCCATATTTTGCAAACCTACGTTTCCTGTGTATGTGTGTGCCCAAGATTTGATGCACCTGCTTTGAATGTTGTTCATGCCCCCAAGGCTAAGATATCAAACAATGACATCTTTACTACTTCATAGTAAACAAGCAGCTATGAGACACATCAGAAAATATGGCTTCCTTTCAGACTGTGTTTCCATCTACCCCTATTCACCGTGCGAGTCCCCTGCCCTGAGGGTTTTGCAGAGTTGAAGGCAGATGCCAAGAAGTCAAATTGCATTCAACAAGGTTAAAAGTTATCCTTGGCACATGGAAATCTCCTGCAATAAAATACCATAAGGCGTTGCTGAAGCTAAATCAGCTTATTTTTCTATATTATTTCTTGGGGAGGAGGGTTGCTGGGTGAAGGGGATGGGTGAGAAAACTGACCAGTAACTCTTTCTGATTCTATTGTCAGCCTTTCAAATCAGATAGATCAGCTATTAATCTCAAAAAGCCGGCAGTGAATGTGTGCAATAAATTTGTCATCATTTTATGAATAAGCTCTCGGTCATGAGGGCTTACTGTCTGGCAATTCACCTTTTCCATGATATTTTCTATCACTTGTATTTTGCAGCGTCTTGGAAAGAATATTATTTGTGTTCCTGGAGATCAGAACATAAAAAACCCCAAGAGTGATGGAAGCGTGGAGGCAGGTTTCAATGTCTGCCTCTGGGCTCGCTCAGCAAACAGTTTGCCAACGCTTCAGCGAGCAGTGCGGGGACAGGAATCACTGTTCCAGGTCCAGGGGTGCACCCATCCCCTCACAGGCTCTAATGAAGGCCCTGTTAGCGCTAGATGACGTCGCACATGCCCATTGGCTTTCTGTCAAAGACTGTCAAATAGAGCTGTTGGTAATCACAGCTGGCAAGTTGTTTAGTCAATATTTTTGAAAAGTTCAACCAAGTGTGTGAAAGCACAAAGTGGATTTTCCTATAGTTGCCAGATGATTTGCTCATCTCCTCCCTTGTGATGGCTCTGCCACCGTCAGGATCACACTGGTGCCCTGCTGGGCAGTCCTGAAGGGCTGTGGGGTGTGAGATGTAGAGACAGATGAAATTTCAGCTGTTCTATCATTCAGCTGTTTTTTTATTTTCCATCAAGTCAGCAGAACTCTAGATCTGAAACTCATACCAAAGAGCCTTTAAACTAGAGATTAACTAAACCCACCCACCCCTCAATCTAATACCACTGCCACTAAAATTCATTCTATTCCGTCCCTTGCCTAAATATTGTCCCAGGGGAAGGCTCTTAATATCAATTTTAAGGCTTTGGGGAAGATATCTATATATTCACCTTTTATTCCCTATGATGAACCACTGCTCTATTCTATAATTAAAGAGGACCAATGTCATTTTGGAACCATTTCTTTTGGATATGACAAAACATCATGAAGGGGAAACGCTAAATTAAGAATGCAACTCTGACATCATACAGTTTGTTGACTCAGTGTATGTGACTGGGTCTCCAATGAATGATGGCTATACCTTTGGCATATCCATTTTTGTTTTGTGTGATTTTTTTTTCTTATCTTCTATTTTATAGCCTTTGTGGGAAAGACTATGATTCCCAATTTTCAAAATGCCCAGACTAGCAGATAGATTTGGGGACCAGCATACTGGCACAGGTTCTGTAGAGCACTCCGGGAGTCCTTGGCTAGGACTATGGTAGCTGGGTGAGTCTATTATGCCTTCTACAGAAATGAAAGCATTTGGGAAACACAGTTCCCTCTGAAGATCTTAGATGTTGGAACTCCCAAATCTGAGTTGCTGGAGAAGCGGGTTTTCTGCTTGTATTTTCTGCAGGTTTATGTCCCATACTCCTAAACTCTATTATTTCCCCCTAGTACAGGAGTGCTTAGCAGCTGGTGACAGCATCTGAAGAATTTGCTGTGGCAGTGAAATTCTCACTGGTTCTCATAACAGAACCACTATAGAATGAATTGTGTTGTAGCTGTCACTAACACCTTCATAATCAGTGAAGAATGTAGCAACCACCCTCTAGACAGAACACCAGCAATGCTCCAGTCCAGGATGCCCCAAGGGGAAGGAGGTGCAGGCATGCATTCATAAATGCTTATGATGCACATTCTGATGTGCTTATTCCAGGGGTCTCAAACTTGGGAAGTTCAGCATCGCCTGGAAGGCATGCCAAAACACAGGCTGCTGGGCCCACTCTTAGAGTTTCAGATTCAGTAGGTGTGAGGTGGGGCCTGAGAATCTGCATTTCTATTTAATAACATGTTCCTAGGTGATGCTGATGATCTAGGTGGCCACACTTTGAGAACTGCTATTCTGTAACAAACAGGTCAAGCCTATGCCCCACTAGGTAGAGGACAGCAAGTTGAAGAATCATAGGAGGCTTTGGAGTAAGAGATCAGGAAGTCTTAGGAAGATAATTTTAGCAGCAGTGACTGATACAGAGATACACTGTAGGCAGAAAGGTTCCAAATGCAGCTCTCAAAAGTACTCCACAGGTAGCCTGGCCAGGTGCAGAGGTTTGCTGGCTTGGGATTACTATGATGCGAGCGGGGCTGTGATGGGATAGGAAGTCCACCAGACTAGGAATCACAACATCTGGGTTTGGGCCCAGGTTTTGCCCCTCAGTAGCTGCATGGCCTTGGGTGAATCACTTGATCTCTTGGGTCTTTGCTCTCACAACTGGAAAATGCTATCCTGCAGGTGGCTGTGAAAGTCAAATGAGGCAGAGGCTGGGCGAGCGCGCTGTAAGCTATCACTATGAACGTACGGCACTACCCTGCTGCCACCACGCCAGTGTTCTCGAGACATGTCCTGTCTGCTGCAGCACCCACCTGACCCTCTCTCACATGCAGACTCTCCCAGGCTCTGCCTCCAGTCTTCTCTGTGGGAAGGGGAAATCTAGGAAGTAGCTCCACAGTTAGGTGAGCCTTGCTCTGGATCCTGCTCTGCTCATGTACTTGGGTTCAGGAATTGGCTCTCACTGATTCCTGGAAGTTCAACAGTACGTCCACCTCTGGCTCCAGTAATGATTCTGTCAATGTATTCAAGTCCATGCCTACCCCCATGGTTGGCTAACTTTTTCTGTAAAGGGCCAGATAGTAAATATTTTAGATCCTGCAGGCCACATAGGTCTCTGTCCCACATTCTTCTTTATTTTTTGCCACCTTTAAAAATGTAAAAACTATTCTTAGCTTAGGGACTGTACAAAAGCAGACTGTGGGCAACTTTGGCCCTGAACCCTGCTCAACTCAATCCCCTGAACTCTCAAAAGGCCTAAGATCCTGCTATGACCTTCCCAGCCCTCCTTGGGCTACAGTCTGTTTCTGATCCTGTTGCCACCTGCCTAAGCGCCAGCCAGCTTCTAGGCTGTGCTATTTGTCTGTCGTCCAGAACTGTCCCCTGGACCTGCCGGACCTACTTGAGGATTGCTTATCCTGACTTTTGCTCCCTTCCACTGCAGAACCCTTTCCAAATGTTCTGTTCCATTCCAGTAGGTGTGGGCTATGTCCAGACCCTGACCTTCTCGGTCTGGAATGTCTCCCCACTCTTGCTTGGGTTCTAACCCTGAGGCTGAGTGTGTGTAGCACAGATAGGAGCTCCCGAGAAGGACGGCCATATTGAGGCTACAACTGGGCAGCTTTATAAAGGGAATGCTGTTCATCTTGACTTAATCTTTTTTATTCTCAAATCCCAACTGATCAACAGACTATATATTTTTCAGGCACAAAAATTTAATGACACTTTCTAGTTATATATGACATTTTATCTGATGTGGGAAGAACAATCCAGTTGTTGAGTGTGACTTTTTAAATAGACCACTCTCTCGTACGTTCTTTGTGAGTGGCCATCCAGGCTGTGTGCCAGGTTTGGTTACACTGACAGGCAGTGATGACTAACTAGTTCTTTGTACAGGGGGTAGTAAGAACCAACACACATTCAAGTGCTGCTTAGTCTGTTTCTTCAGAAGGAGGATGAGGAGAGGGACATTATTAAGTCATTACTATCACTCTTTCTTCTTTAGACTAAACACTCTCTCTTTACTGAATTGGCCACCTAAATTCACTTCTCAACTTCCATCCTTTTGATTTTCTGAGTTGAAATTGTTCCAGTTTTGTCACATCACCTAGGAGTCTGATTGTTATGCATCTCACTTGAGATCTTACTATGGAACAACACAACAGCAAAGTTTTGCCATTGACTAAAAATTAAAGCCAGGTGGTCTTAAGACGGGCATGTGTTCCTACAGTAAAATGAACTCCACGGTCACTAAAAAGATGAAAAAGCAGGGAATGTTGAGTGGTGTTGCCTTACGAGCCAGCAACAAACATTTGTTACACCCTTCCACAACATGATGACCTAAGATACACATACAAACACAAATCATTTCCAACACTGAAGAAGGCATTTGGCTCCCCCTGCCATCTTTCCTCAGCTTTCCAAGGGGCTGACAATTAGACCCTCTTTGGCTGATGTATTTTTGATATGGTATATCAACAGTATTTCATACGGTATTTAATATGGTAATATGGTACATCAGAGTCATGTGTTGATGTAGCTGTCTATGCTTAAAATACTCAAATAAACAGCCATGGATGTGAACTTATTACTATTAAGATAACAAAAAAGCAGCGCACTCCTTAGGCCGAAGTGTGCTGCCTCTCTCCTGGACTGTGGCTGTGGGGGGCATGTGTCGGGGCTGTCCTAGGTGGTGAGCGTGCCCTGTCAGGGCGCGGCCCCACCTTCCTCCGTGCTGCAGGTCTGGAATACTGATTCTACTAGCCTCACGGAAGAGCAAGCTATGTTCTCACAGCTCCAACCTGAGTACAATGATCCTTTGAATGGGAGTTTACTCTTGGCTTTCTTTGAATAAGCTACTTTAGCAGTGAGAAAAGCTCCTTACCATCCAAAAGTAACTTGTACTTGAAACATTGCTTCTGAAGAAAGGGGTGTAACCCTATCAGGGTTTTCACTGGGATTTGAAGCTATCCTTTCTGCATGGTTTGACAATATACACTTGTACTGGCCAACAGGGATCTTTTACTCAACTCTCATAAAGTTTTACAATGTATGATTCATTTCAGAAATGAGACTTGGTAATGCAGATTTATCACAACGAGAAGGCTGCCTTTAAAATGTGATTTAATGATGCCTATACTTATTCGCTGACATCTTTATAAAACTGTTAGTGTGGAAATATATTTGTCTTTTCAAAAATAATTCTTCCTTTAAAGGCGTTGTACGAGAGAGCTGTACGTTAACAATGCAGCAGAAAGAATAGCCGTGGTCTAATTATGCAGAGGCAATGTCACACCACTGCCTTCTTCAGGTTCTGGTGACACCACCGTGCCTGGCAAACATCGCCTCCTTTCCAGCTCCCTCTACCCAGGCATGTGTGTCCTGGCTCAGGGCTGCTACTGTAACCAGAGGGTAGACAAAGGCTCTCCAAGGTCATACAGATGCAACAATGCAGAAAAATAAATAAGCCACTGATTATGATTTAGCACTGCTTTTCTTCCTACCTTAACCTGGTTTATGAGCAGATCTTGATGATTTAACCTTTCAGCCAATTAGAACAGAAGGTTTGATTGACAGCAAATGAATAAATAACATTTTAGTGCAGGAGATAGAATCATCCTCCCCTATTAATCAGTCCCTCTGCCCATGTGCAGGTAACACAATATTTATCACGCCACTCTGTTACAGTCCCTTGGGGTGTCATTTCATGGCCTACCAGTAAAAACTTCACATCTATAGCAACTGCCCCTCTCTTACTGTCGATAACATCTAATTGATATGTCAAACCTCCAAGGAATGCAGTAAATTGAAACACTGCCTCCCAAAAGAAAATAAACTGGCAAATAGGTAAATCAGCACCTGCCTTCCTATAATTACACAGCCACCTCCTGTCCAAAAGCCTCCCCCCAGGAAGCCATCATTACCATACTCCCTTCAGTCCTAGATATCCCAGCACCCCAGATGCATGGACACATGGGCCAAAGGCACCCCTAAATTCCTGCCCACAGAATGTCACAGTGATCTCTGAGAGCAGCCCCTCATGAGCCACTGCACTGAAGCCATTTTGCCAGGGAAAGCCTAGCTAGACTGTGGGCACCACATGCACTATGTGGGGTGCAGTTTGGAAGAGAATAATAATAATAATCTAATAACAATATTGCAGACTTCCTCTGAAGAGCAGGCAGTGCTGTCAGAGATATGATCTCATTTATCTTCCAAATATCCTTATAGAGTAGGAAGCCGCTGGAATAATTATTCATTGTTCGGAAGAAGAAATGAAGCCTAGAGAAGGAAGAGAATGGTCTAAGCACTTATGAATTGGACATTGAAATATAAGATTTGTCTTCAATAACATTGCTCTTAGCCACTTAAATACAACATTTTAAATTATTTTAATAAAAATTCTTAAAGATCACACTGGTGAAGAGAGAAAGAACTAAATTAGCATTGGTAATTCATTTAGTTTATTTACTTAATGAAAGAACCCTGATTTTAATAATAGACAAAATGAGATGTGTTATATAATGCTGTGGGAGCACCACGAATGGGCAAAGGGTTCTGGTAAAGAATACTTAACCCTCACCTCTGTCTCTCAAAAATAGAAACACTCACATTTGTACCTTTACACGTAAATGGAAAACACATGTTTAGAGCTAAATGTGTTACACACATCTAAACAGGTATACGGCCACATGGGTTCTTTCTGGTATCCCATTCCAGCTTGCTTTCCTCTGCTTTCTTTACTTATTTTCCACTTATAAAAATCTGATGAGGGCAAGCTAGCAGAAATGAAGTTCTAATCTTGAGTTTGGGGGAAGATTTATAGATTATCACAACAAAAAAATTGAACAGCATCCCAATAGTCAATCTCTCTAAACTATAGCATTCAATAATCACCCTCGTCAACAGGGGAAGGTTTTCTATACAGGAATTCTGAACTTAGGCATAAGTCCCCTTCCTCCCTATCCAGTTCCTCATCCGTCTATATGTCTGCCCTCCTCTTGTCATACTACTCATTTCTGCCATTTTCTTTTACTCCCTTTGTTCCTTTGTTTTTATTTAGTTACTTTTAAATAGGTTACATACAGCCCTAACATTTTCCCTAAACTTTCCCACTTTCTCATCTTGCTTTGGAAATCCCTATACTGGGCTTACTTCTTTCTATAGTCTTTTGGAGAGACTGGACATTCTTTAAAATTATGAGGTATGGACAACTCAGTAATAGCATTTGTATCTTGGGTCCTGCACAACTTCCTTTTCTATGCTGTCATGCCTCTTCTTGGATTTATCTAGCTGCCTGCCTGGCTCAGCTGGAAAGCCCCTGGCCCTCTGAGCGATACTCCTAATCTTGAATATAGCTATGAGCATATTTCTGGATGAGGGCCATCTCATTATGATGAGGAAGAAAAGGATTGTTCTAATCCAATGCTACTGCTTGGGGAAAGAGGATCCTTGGGGCAAAACCAATGTTGGACGAAAAATACTGAAAAACCTCACACAAAGGCTTCTTAGAGATTATCAGCCAAAGTATACACGATGTGTAAGCAGTAGAAATGGAGAAGCTCTGTGCCGTAAATGAAAGGTAAAGATATAAAAGAAAAACCTGCATAAGACCAAGATCTGCAAAAGAGAGAATGATCCATTGTTAAGCCAAAGACTGGTATGTAGTTGGTTCAGGGATAGAACTAACTTTTTTTCCCATTTATGATTTTCATGATTTATATATTTAATCAAAGCTATCCAAATATCACTGATTACAAATGTGCAGCTTAACATGGATCTTATTTCGGAACATGTGTGTTAGGTGGTGCTTACATCGTTTACAAGTCTTGGTAATTCAGAATGAAAATGTAATTTCAAGGTTATAAGAATGATGCTACAATTTCACAATCTAATTAGGGTAAATCCATAAATGAGGGTCAAAAAGTCCCATTTAATTCAAAGTAACTAACTTCTGATGGAATTCTTGCTGGGATGTGGTGAATGGATGTCTTAATGAGCTCTCCGATGAGAGGGCAAGATCACCACCGTGGACAGAAAGATATGGAAGAGCACACTCTCTCGGTGGGTGCCACCAGGGCAGCCTCTGCACTTGTACCACAATTTCAAGAGCAGAAATGCTCTCTGCATGTGGGGCCCCAAAGCCGTCCATGTCCTTTTCTCCCACAACACCACAGACAACTAGAATATGAACAAATCAGCTACAGTCGCTGCCACCTCTTGCCCAATGATGTGTCCTAGGGTCACTTGAACCAAGTCATCAACAGTCAAATTCAGAGGCAGTGGGAAGGTACAGGATGCTCAGCGGACATTAGGAAACCAGCCCAGCAGAACCTAAGGCAAAGGCCAAAGCTTCCCCAGTGGTAAGATCTAGGAGAACAGGGACATTCTCTGGCTCTAAACTTACTAATGTCCTCCTGAAGAACCACCCCTTCAGTAAATTTAGAAAAAAAATCAATATGTGCTGCTAGGCATTACACGGGTGCTGAGAATGTAGATATGAAGAATGTAGATACGAGCAGACATGGTCTCCACTTTCATGGAACTTGAAGCTTAATGGGAAAGACACATACATAAGTAAATGGTAAGTAACATAAACTTACAAATTGTGACAGGTGTTATGAAGGAAAAGAACACAGTACCATGAACGAGAATAACAGGGGAGGTCAACTCTCGCCTGGCTGCAAGGGGCCACTTAGCCAGCCAGGCGAAGAGCAGGGATATTAGGGACCTTTATGAGAATGCAAAGAAGCATTAGGGGCAATCTCGGACTTCATGGAGCTTATGACCTCGCTGAGGAGATCTAATGATATCTTACTTTTGTATAGAGACTCACCACTTAGAGATTACCTCGACGGACGCCAAGTCATTTAAGGCAGGCACGACACACACAGAAAGAGACGACTAACAATGCTAGCGCCAATCAGTGAGCGCAGTCCATGGGCTGGGGGGAAATACGAGGCCAAAGGCCAAAAGTGGATTTGCTGCTCTACTCTCCAGGGGTCCCGAATCCTAAGGCACACTAGTCTGTGTTGCTCCAAAGCACTAAGCTCTTCCTGTGCCTTGCTCATTCCCTTTTAAAAACATTTGACCTAATCTGCCCTCTCTGTCTTTGCTCCATCCACAGGAGTGTCAGTTAGGCTTGTTCAGATTACTAGGAATCGGTCACCTCGGGTTTCAAAGAGGGGAAGGGAGTGTGAAACCATCTCTTTCGTGAACAACTAATAAGATGCTGATTCCTGCTGAGGTGGGCAGACTGCACAGTTCAGAGCATGGCAACCTGTGCATAAGTGACTGTCTGTGGCCACCCTTCTCCGTGCAGAGCAGGGAAACAGGCCGGTACTCAGAAACATTCACAGTAACCCAGCAGAGCTCTACACAGATGAGAGAATGGGGGTCTCACTGCTGCTACAACTCTGCAAAAGGAATCAGTAAGGGGGGACTGGGTGGCGTACGGCAGTCAGCAAGATGGCAGAGGTTCATGACAGAACTCCTAGAGCTGGGAACGTGGGCTAGACACAGGGCAAGATGAGTCTAGCTGGACTGCTCCAGCTGTTCCCAACACAGCAGACACAAGTGAAGAGTGGGAGAGGAGAAAGGTCAAAAAGCCAGGGGAGATGTCAAGATTTTTGACTTTGGAAAAACAAGCATTAAAAACCCTCAAACCTGAGATCCAGGCCCTAGAACACTTAAATCTCATGCTGACTGCTCAAGTATGAGGACCTACGTGTGTACACACACACACACACACACACACACACACACACATCGCCCCTGACAGGAGACGCTTCTAAAGTCACTTGTGGTACCATGGGGATCCAATTAACCAGAGTCTCTCACAAACATTAACACACTAGTTAGACATGAAAAACACTGCCGTGGCCTATCAAAGGCAAGTCTGCAGCTGACAGAGCAGCCCCGAATAAAACAAAGACCCAGAGACAGCAGGTTTGCTTTGGAGGCAATCGACTTTGTAACCACAACTCACCCCAGGGTTTTACAGCTGACACACACAGAGGCTGGGGCAGTGTGAGGGTCACACTTAACAAGTGTGTCCTAGAGTGGCTTTCTCATCCCACATGTGCCTCAAGCTCCCATATGCAAAGTCACTAAAGAAGAAACCAAATGCTATGCAAGGAGATGCAGAACACCGTTTAGAGGCAGGTCACAAATTTCCTTTCAAGTTTCCTGAGAATACTGGGATTCTGGTTTATCTCCCAGTGAGACTACTTTCGAGGTTTGTACTTTGAAGTCCTGGCTGTAGTCATTAGCACTGCCACTCAGTGATGTTTTAGGGGCACATATTTAGTAGGTGGCTCACAGCTTACATTCTTCCACATCCTGGCTTTGACTTCCTCAGATTTCTAATCCAAAGATTCTTGAAGGTCTAAACAATGAAACTCCCAAAAAGAGCTGGAGAATAAAGAGCCACACAATGCGGTTTGGCTGAATGCTGCAGAGCCCTAGACAAATAACATCAGTTACTGTCCTTGTCCCCTCTGCTCTGATGTGGCAGGCAAGGAAAGTGATCCAACAGCAGAAGGCAGCCGAGATGGCGGGGCTGGCTGGCCATGGTAGCAGGCCGAGTTAGCTGATATCAGTTAGCTGATAGGTTCAAGAGTGCTTCAGAGAGACCGAGAAGACACCTGCAGAGGGTCACAGCTCTGCATCTAGGAAAAAACCAAGGGATCACTTTCCTTTGTGCTTGTAGCTCCCACTGATGATAGAGCCCTGAGTGACAACGTGATGGAGGAGGTGGCGTGGGGCTGGTAGTCTTTCTTGGCAGAGGTACCCTGTGCTCTTATTAGCAGGCAGGCTTGGGAATAGCGGGTCCTGTTGCAAATGGCATTTCTGGAATGATGTGTGGTATCTTCCTCTGAAGAAATTCCTGGGTCTCTGACTATTTTGCCTTCAGATGTTCAGCCTGCTGACTGGTTGACTCCCCAAACTTTGCTCTACCCTTTGCCCCCGGGGCACTAAGGTATAGAGTTATAACAAAAATTTTTGTGCCCTCCCTAAGAACGTTCCCCCACCCACTTCAGCTTCTCCCCCGGAACACCTGACTGCCACAGCTCTAGTGCGGACTCTGACTTCCTCTCTTCTATGACAGCTGCTCCCTGATGCTCCTGTCTCTGGTCCCTCTTACTACCCATTCACTCTGCTTAGTGTTGCCAGAACAATCTGCCCAGATAAGTAACAGCTTTATCAGGCCTCTCCACTGCCTAAAGAACAAGGTTCAACTTCCTAACACAGCATCCAGAAATTGCCAAAGCTGGCCCCAGTTTGCCCCTTCAGCCTTCTCTACAGCCCCTTCCCTTTAGTGTACTATACTTCAGGGGCTGCCTAAGGCATACTGTTGGACAAATCCCCCTCACCCTCAAACCAAGAACAGGCAGAAGTGACCTCTCACCTGGCCTCCAGTTATGCCACGCCATGCTCAGTTATATGAATATACCTCACACCTTTGCACACACTGCCTCATCTGCCTGAAGCACTTCCAAGTGTCCTTCCCCACCACAGACAGTGCCCTGGACAACACCTACTCATCATTTAAGGCTCAGCATAAGTGACACTCCCACCAAGAGACCTTCCTCCACCCATCTCAGGTAGAATGGCCACTCCCTCTACTGTGTCCCTACTGTATTCAATGCATCCTTCTACGCTGGCATCTGGAATACTTTACTACACTTACTTATTTATGTATCTGTCTCTCTGGGCCATAAGTGAGTGCCATAGTTCCTACAAACTATATGATACCAATTAGATGACATTCTGGAAAATACAAAACTACGGAGACAGTAAAAATATCAATGGTTTTGCCAGGGATTTGTTGGGGTGAGGGTTGTTGAATCGGCAGAGCACAGAGGATTTTTAAGACAGTGAAAATACAATGTTAGACACTGTAATGGTAGATACATGTCGCTATACATTTGTCCAAACCCAAAGAATGTACGACATCAAGAGTGAACCCTAATGAAGACTATGGACTTTGGGGGACCGTGATGAGTGACTGTATCAGATGTACCACTCTGGTGGGGAGTGTGGACAATGGGGGGCGCTATGCCTATGTGGGGCAGAGGGTACATGGGAAATCTCTGTATGGCTTCCTAAACTCTCATCATCTGGCCATCTTCAATTTACCTCTTTAAGCATGGACACATGTGCCCAAACCTGTCTCGACCAACACAAAGGTTGTATGACCATACGAACACTATGTAGCCAGTGTAGACTAAGACTGCCCAAGGTTTGTAGCAGCCCCTTCCTATTAGCTCATATTGGGTTTGTGGCAAACTAAAACCACAGCTCTGTTTCCCATAAACTTCTCTCAAGCTTGACTGCCCCCATCCTGTGCTTGTACAATTGATTTTCTGAACCTAAATGGAGAGCATCACATTTATCCCCATTAAATCTCATCCTGTTGGTTTGGTCCCACATTAGGGCCTGGAAAGATCATTTTGAATCTCATGTCTGTCATCTATCACATTAGTCATCCCTTCTAGCTCTGTCTCATCCAGAAACCGGAGAAGCATCCCTTTCTGGGAATTGATTTAAAAAAAAGGGGGGGAGGGCGGGGGAGGAGAAATGTTCAGGACCAAGGACAGAGTCAGAAAACACTAGCAAGGCCTTTCTCTCCTCTCCCAGATTTCCCACCTGGGCCCCGGTCCAGTCCCTCTGCAATCTGTTTTCCACAGCCACCACTTCTTACCATCTCCACTGTCACCGCCCAGAGCAAGTCCCTGTCATCTTGTATCTGGGTCACAGCAACAGCTTCCTCACCAATCTTCCAGTTCCACATTTACCCCCCAACGATTCATTCTCTGCAGAGTAACCCAGAGTGAACTTTAAAAAGCAGAAATAAGTAGTTCTTACTACTCCCTTGCTAAAAACCCTCCAGTAACTCCCCATTGCTCCTAGAATAAAATTCACATTCCTTACCAAACCTAAAGTTCACACACAATCTGAGATCTACTGGTCTCTCTGTCCAGCTCACACCCTTCTGGCTCCTTCCCCAGGCTCGAGCAGCACATTCCGTCTTTCTGTTCTGCAATACACCATGTTCATTCCCTCTTCAAGGCCTTAACTCTTTCTGAATTCTCTTTCCCCAAGCCTTTGGAAGGCTGGCATCTATCTACCATTTATCTCAGCACAAATGTCACTTTCTCAGAATGGCCTTTCTGGCCTCAAGTAGTGGTTTCTTGCCTACCATGGCCTAGTCACTTTCTACCTACCCTGTTTAATTTTCTTCATAGCATTTATCAGCAGTTAAAACTTTCTCATTTATCTGTTACTTCTCCCTACTAGGATGTAAACTTGATGAAAGCAGGGATCTTGTCTGCCTTGATCAGTGCCTAACACTTAGTAGGTGCTTAATTATTATTTGTTGAATGAATGCATAATGGTGAGAATTACAGAATCAGGAGAAATCAAATATATTTGCTATGACTTCACTTGCATTAATAAAAATGGCCCTTGGTTCCATTCTTACACCCCTATTATTATCTACTTTGTTATCAATATTTTATGATGCCATCAAAGAATCAAATTGAATTGCCAGCAGTGAGTTAAGTCAGACAATAATTGGTGGTAAAAATGTATTATGTGGGATAACACAGACATGCTATTTGAAAACGATGCACTAGACAGACCTCTACATTGCCAGTGCAGAATTAACATCTCACATGTGGCTCTGTGGCTACAGATAAGTTTGTTTTCACATCGAAAGAGCCATTTAAGAGAGTTGCTGTTCAATCGGGTAAGGTACATGCAAATGTCTCTAACTCCCGCATTTATATATATTTATGCCCCATATAACACTAAGGGCAAGGATTATTCTGATTTTAAAATCTGAATTGTACTGACTTAGAATCCCACTACAACGTGTAAGATTCTATTTACAGTGGGAACTCATACTTGTGTTCTAGTGGCTAACACATAAAGTGGGCCATAACAGCAGCTGGATGGTCTATCAAGAGCCTTGTGGCTCATCAACCCAAGGCCACTGAGCTGACTCGCCTGAGGACTGCACTGGCTGCCAGGGTCTGCTGTGGCTCAGCCACATGCGAGAAAGACAGGACCATTCTTCTTGCTGTGAGAGCAGGGCACTCTGGTCTGTGTTTTGCCCTCCTCTCACCAAAAGCTATAGAACGAAATCTTTGGATTTGAATACATAAATTAAAATGCATTTAAGAAGTGATCCCTGGTCCAGCCCCACATCTGTGGAAAGAGAATCGTGAGAAATACAGAAGGGGTGGGTAGGTGCAGGAAATGGGGGAGAAGGGCAAAGCAAATCTGCCAACCACACCTCTGTTCCTTCTTCTCAAAAGAATTGTAAGGAAAAGGCAGAGAAGAGCTATGTTTCTCTGCTGCGGTGTTAGTCCAGCCTCCTTTTTCAACAGCTGTGAACCCTACCAATAGCATGTGGCCCTTCTGAAAGCCAAAAGCTACAGGAGTCTATAATCTGGAGTATTCCTGTCAGCAAAATGGGACAAAATGAGGGCTTTCCTACTGCAGAGAGCTGCCCAGCTCACTGACGCTGAGCGTCCTTCTTATAAGGGTAGTTTCAGCTCTGGTCTAGAAATGTTCTATAGTCCTGCTTTTCTTTTTTAAAAACTGACGATTTTATTGTGCTATAATTCACATACTTTAAAATTCGCCCATTTAAAGTGTGCAATTCAGTGGTCTTCAGTATATTCACAGAGTTGTGCAAACATCAACACACTCAATTTTAGAGCATCTTTATCACCCCCAAACAGGGTACATCACCCTGTACCCTTTAGCAGTCATTCCTCTTTCTTCTCAACCCCCTGGCCCCTGGAAGCCAATAATCTACTGATTCTATGCATTTGTTCATTCTGGATGTTTTATTTACATGGAGTCATACAATGCATGGTCTTTCACTGGCTTCTTTCACTCAGCAAAACGTTTTCAAGGCTCATGCATGTTGCAGATGTATCAGTACATTTATTGCCAAATAATACTCCATGGGTACACCACATTTTGTTTACCCATTCATCAGTTGATACACATTTGAATTGTTTCTACTTTTGGGCCATTATGACTAATGTTAGGAACATTCTTGTACAAGTTTATGTGTAGACATGTTTTCATCTCTCTATGGTAAATACCCTGGAGTGGAATTTCTGGGTCTCAAACTTCTCTTTACTGATTATGTGCTCCATGAGGTCCTCAAGTCTCACTTGTGACTTTTAAGTTCTACATTAGGAAACAGATGATCTCCTGGATCATTCATGTACATTAACATGTACTGAGCTTCTCCTGCGTGGCAGGAAAGCAGCAGTGAACAAACCAGATCCAGTTCCTGCCCTCATCACCAGAGAAGAGATGTGCAATTAGAACACTTTTCCTCTCTTAAACCCTTTACGTGGCTTTATCATCTAACCAGACTGAAACCCTCCCTCCCCTTTCCTCAAGTCCATGGGTCCAGTTTCTGCACTCACCAGGGAAGAGCAGAAGGTCTTCCTCACATTTGGCCTGAGTTGGGAATTCCAGTTACTCTTAGTCTGGAGGTGTTAGAATTGGATACACACAGGAGGTAATGTGAGCATGGCTTAAAAGATGACCTAGAATTCACAGTCAGAGAAGGGGCGGGGGTGGGGATGGCCAACAAAGACCAGCACTACAGGTAGTGGCACGTGGACATTGGTCAAAGATGAGAAAGCACAGATTGCGCCCTGAGAACAAGTGCCCACAGCAGATAAAGAGAGGGTGTACACGGCAGCGAGACAAGATGAAGTAGATGGTAAGCTTGGACCAGACTCTGTAAGGTCTTGCACCTCAGGCTGAGGTGTTGGGATTGTGGGCAGGTGGTGGTACAATAGCTCTGTTTTATAACAGTAGCTCAAGAGACAGACTAGAAGAGAGACTGGAGGTGGAGGGAGAAGCTGAGGGGAGTTGCCGAGAGTCAATAAGAAGGACATTGGCAAAGAGAATTGACTGGACGGTGGAGAGAAGGGAGTTGAGAATGATTGCGTGTTTCTAGGTTGGGTGAATACATAAAGTGGATATGGAAAAAGGCATTAGCTCGTGTGGGAAGAAGGAGGTTAAGGCGAGCTGCGCCTGAGGGACCACTTAGGCTCACTTAGGGCAACCTGCCAGCAGACACTGTGGGTCACCTTGTGAAGCTGGCCAGGGGGCTCCCCTGCCCTCCCTCCAGCAGTGCAGAGCACCACAGCTGCCACTCTGGGGATGGAGGCCCCCTCAGGGGCAGGCTGAGATGGAGAACACCGGTGCTCCTCTCTTTTAAATTTTTTTATTTTTATGTTTTGGAAACAGGGTCTTGCTCTGCCTTGGAGTACAGTGGCATGATCACAGCTCGCTATAATGTCTAACTCCTGGGCTCAAGCAATCCTCCTGCCTCAGCCTACCGAGTAGCTGGGACTACAGGCATGCGCCACCATGCCCGGCTAATTTTTTAATATTTTGTAGCAACGCCTCAAGCAATCCTCCCACCTCGGCCTCCCAAAGTGCTGGATTAGAGGCGTGAGCCACTGTTCCAGTACACCTCTCTGGACTCACACCCACCACAGTACTCAATCCTAAAGGAAATGAATGTGAGAAATTCTCCTTCACTATCTCTCTGTACACACCATGTTTTGCGAAATACAAGGACACGTTAGCAGAGCTGGCATAGTTTTGACTTCCTGACAGATCAGCCATCTATACACCTGGCAGCTACACTTCAGACTCCCCCATCCCTCCTCTTTTTCTTTCCTGAAGGGCTAAGCTTGTAAGAAAGCCAGAGAAGATCTTTACTGTTTTTGTAAAATCTGATTTTTTTGTTTGTTTGTTAATGGGCTGCTAGAGTCTTGTCTCCAAAGGCTTCCTCGAAGGTCTATAAGGTAGAAAATCCTCTTTCCAGGACACGGGAGTAGGTTCAGCGAATTCTCAACCTGACCCAGGACATAGGACAGTAAGTTTGAATGTAGTGCTTCACTCTGTGCCTTGCATGCAGCGGGTGCTCACATGCCTGTTGAAAGAAAGCCCTTTTATCATAGCCAATGATTAGAGATACATAAATAGCTTCAGGCCAGGTGTGGTGGCTCATGCCTATAATCTTAGCACTTTGGGAGGCTGAGGCAGGAGCAGCCTCAGCAACATATAGAGACCCTGTCCCTACAAAAAATTATAAAAATAAATCAGCTGGGTGTGGTGGCGACACCTGTAGTCCCAGCTACTTGGGAGGCTGAGGCAGGAGGATCACTTGAGTCCAGGAGTTTGAGATCGTAGTGAGCTATGATGATGCCACTGCACTCTAGCCCAAGCAACAGAGTGAGATCTTATTTTTAAATAAGTAAATAAAGTAAACGCATGCATGCATACATACATACATAAATAGCTTCAGCTAAATGTATTCAGAAAAACTCTGGGAGCCATCTGCAGCTGTTCAAAAACAGAGGTGACTGCGATCTTGTCTATGCAGGCTGAGAAGAGTGCCAGGAGTAAGCGGCGAGTGAACGTGAGTTCCAAATGGAACAAACCTCTCATCCAATCTGAATCCTCCTGGCAGGAAAGGAGGGTGGAAACTAGAACAGCCCAGAAATTTTTCCATCGTATTCCCAAGAAACCCGAGATAAATAAAGCTTCTCAAACAGAAAGGAAATAGAAGACACAAGAGAGATGCAGTATAGCATAGAGAAAGATCTTCCCAAAAGGTTCCTATCATTGGACTTTTGAGCTGCAGATCATTTAATGAAGACTTTTTAATGAGCCTCTCTGGACCATGGATCAGTATCACGTAAGAGGCAAGGCTTCCTCCTAAAGCCCAGGCTGAGCCTGGCCCACCCCAGCAAGCCCTTCCTGGAGGATGCTGTGTTCACCCTGGAGATCCATCCCCTTTCGGGATCCACCAACCAAGGAGTTGGCCAACTGGATTTTTAAGTCAAATTTTACGCAGGGTGGCCACACTTCCTTGGTGAAAGACCTCTTCTCTCCAGATCTGTAGGAGGGCTCAAGTTTTTGATCTTCAGGATACTGAGCAAGAATTTGGTTTGGACTAGTTTAAATCTCATTTTCTGCTCTTCCCTAGTGAAAACTTTATCTAATTCACTATTAAGTCAAAATCTGTGTTGCAATTCCATTAAGAAAAAAGACAAATTGCCCCCAAAATATAACCACTAACTCATTCATTTCTAAGTTCATTCATCCATTTTTTCCCACCATTTTTAAGCTCCTACCACATGTCAGGCTCTGTGCCAAGTCGTGGTGATCTGAAGATAAGTAAGACATAGCCCCTCACCCTTGAGGGGATATCAGACAAACTCATAAATACATCAGAGAGATTAGTTGTCCCACAATTTTAATTTTGTGATCAGAGCCTCCAAATTTTCAATGTGAGTGGTGTAGTATTTTCGAAAGAGTGTACCCCCCTTAGTCCCATTCCACTGTGTCCAGCACAGGGCTTGATAACGGCACACCAGGACTGTTCAGACACAGCCACTGCCCTATTAATGTGGCCTCACTCTGCCTGCCAGAGCCTTTCAGTTCTTGCCTTTTGGCAGGTACAGTTTAACATGAAGCAGTAGCCCTGCTACCAAATGACAGAAGAACACAATCTGCGGGTCGATGACCTTTGTATTCATTTAAACATTTCAACCTTTCTCAACCAGAACAGTCATCCACCTCTACTTGTGAACTTGAATTCGGCTGCCACATTTGCATGCATAATGTACGAAAAGCCTTCTTTATAATGTTTACTTCTCTGTTTCTTCCAAATGAAATCACTGAAGGGCAAATTTGATTTTCAAATCAGTTTTAAAACATCTGCCTTCTAAAAAAGTAAGAGTAGAGAGATAAGGCTTTTAGATTACAGGCAAGGGCTAATTATTTTAACTGATATCACTGTGTCCATGCTAAAAATACAAATGTGAAGACATTCTTAATGCACACCCAACACCTAATGGATGTTATTATTTCATTAGGAAAAGGCTTCCAGTCATGAGGTATGCGCTTTATGATTTGAGAAGGAAAAGACTAACTTCTTGACCCTTCTTTAAACACAAATTCATTTGACCTTGTGCTTTAGCACCTCTATTTGTTGTTCTATATGACTATTTCTTTCAAACATATAACTATATCTATTACAGCCTTCATCTCCAGGAACCTCAAGGTGTTTAATATATTTCAGTTTGTTGTTTTGTTTTCTCACTTCCCCAGAAGAGTATCTGAGGTGGCAGGCTTTGCTCTAGAGGCGGAGCTATCACCCTGGAGCTGCTAGGGCCCAGGCACATGACACTTAATGACAGTTTCAAGGGGCTAAGGAGACAGAGAGAAGCAGCTACAGGGGTTGGTTCCACTCACATGGGAGAGTTCAAAGTTCACACGTATGTTTGATTTATAAAGCATGTATGTGTGTGGGTGTGTGTACATCTGTGCAGGCAACACACTATCCTAGGACTTTAGAGCCATGGTATGTATGGATAGAAGGAACTTTAGAGGTAAATCCATTATATATTATGTTTACATAACTATTATACATTTGTGTCAATAACAACAATAAACTATGCTATTTTAATCAAAACAGCCTCCAGCTGGGCACCGTGGCTCATACCTGTAATCCTAGCACTTTGGGAGGCCAAAGCACGAGGATCACTTGAGGCCAGGAGTTCAAGACCAGCCTGGGCAATACCTATGAGACCCCATGCCTACAAAAAACAAAAAAAAAATTAGCTGGGCACAGTGGCTCATGCCGGAGTCCCAGCTACTTCGGGGAGCCTGAGGCAGGAAGATTGCTTGAGCCCAGGTGTTAGAGGTGAACTATGACCACGCCACCATACTCCAGCCTGGGTGACAGAGCAAGACCCCATCTCTTAAAAAACAAAAAAATAACAAAAAACTCCAGTCCTCAGAGCCTAGCACCAAGCCTTGTTTTAGGAACATCATTTTACAGACGTGGAGACAGAGGCACAGAGAGAGTAAATGCCTTGCCCCAGGATACTCCAGTCAATGGCAGGACCACCACTGAGAGCCACGCCTCCTGATTTCCAGCGCAGGAATTTTTATTTTGCCCATTTTACTTCATTCATGTGCAGATAATGCTGCCACATTCCACACTTTTATTTCTGGTGGCAAGATACTGGTAAGTACTCCAAGAACACAGTCCCTAATAGAAAGGCTAAGATTTATACAATTTTACATTAAACACAATTCTAACATAGATTCTCACTTTCATACATGCACACCTGATTCTAGCAATTAGCCTGTCCTTCCCTTGGGGGCAGGCGGTGAGCCTTCCACCAGTGAAGTGCCTAGCACACAGTAGGTGCACAGCAAACCGTGAGGCCACAAGGAGCCTGAACCTTACACCATGGCAGTCACCCAGGGCAGCCAAATGCAAGCCCACTCGTGTGAGCTTTAACTTTGTGGTAAGGCAGATTCTTGCCTGGCATAGTACTGACCTCATAGCAGGTGCTTCATAAAAACGGGTTGAATGAATGGATAAAGGTCTGGATAGGTTTCCTGCAGGTAGAAACTATACTTTCCCATCAGTGATGAGGGAGTCCTGAAAGAAGGCAGGGAGGCCTAGAGGGTTGGAACAAGGGCGACAGGGAAGCTGAGGGCTGGCCACATCCCTTGGCCCTGATCTTTTAGAACAAATCTGTAGGACTAACGTGCAAATGCAGCTACAGAGAGAGAAATGATTCTGAAACCTGAGCTGACAAGGAAGGCTCGGGTTTTGCCGTGAACTCCATTTGGCTCCCAGCACCACTGGCTCAAGTTTAACAACTGAGATCACCACGTTTCCAAGTTTAACGTGGGAGGTCAGCGACAAAGATGAGCGTGACATGCTCATCTTAGTGGCAAATGGCCCCAGACCTAGGGTGCATGCCAGATGGCAAAGGTACAGGAGACCAACAGAAGTCAGGTAAAGGAATGACACAATAACAAAGACAATCTGTAACTGACACTTCCTATTTTTATTGAAATGTCTGCTTTATCCAAAGGTTTTCATATGTGAGTATTCAGTTGACCCGTGGATCTTCCCTTTTTTGTGCCATGGATATCTGGCAGTCTGGTGAAGCCTATGAACTCCTCACAGTGTTTTCAAATGCATAGAATAAAATACACAAGGAATCCAAAGATACTGAAACACAGTTGTGTCCACAGACCCCCTGGGCATAATGACAATGGAAAACCAGTGACCAGAGGTAAAAAGGGCAGGCTTTATCACTCAGGATAATGGCTGCATGGGACAGGACTTCAGAACCAGGAGCCTGACACTTGGATCTCTTTATGCCAGAACTTATTTTTCAAGAAAATATAAGTTAGATGCTCTTATATAGGAAAGGAATGTCTCATTTGAGAAGTAATAAGGATTACAGCAGCTTTTACATTCCTTTCCCACACCCTCTTTTAGGTGCTTTTCCTCTTAAGCCTCTTTTCTAAACAGAATGGAGACCAGGAACTAGCAACACTAGTATAGATTTTAGGTCCTCTCTGAGAATACAATCCTGAGTTCCCCATAGCTGCCACCTCTCACCTTACTTTTTATTTGCAGTATAATTAACTGCAATTAATTAATTATCATATGGCCTAGACATTTCTAAAGAAGAACACTGGTCTGTGACATCATTTCAACAAATCCCCAAACCTGAAATCTAAATACCCAACATTCTAACAGAGGCTAAAAAGTTATTAGGTTATTAAGTATGAAATGTCCAATTTCCTTAGGTGCTGTTTGACAGTTATCTCTGACATTTCGCTTTGACACTCTTTTTTTTTTTTGACACTCTCGTTTTATTTTTATTGTGAAGGTACATCCTCAGTCTTTCAAATATATGTTTTTACTTGTGATTCTCTTTCAATTTTTTTTTTAAGAGCAATTTTTGTAAAACCGGGGATAAGTCCAACGTTTGTGTTATTTTCGAATATGAGTTCCATCATGGAACCAATGCAGTGCTTGAAATATCAATGAAGTATTTGAGAAGGATGTGGCTAATGAACACACAGTACATAGTTCGAGAAGTTCCATTCTCGTGATTTTAATTTTGAAAATGAGCCACATGGGTGACCTGAGACCAAGGTGGCTATGATGAGCTGAAAGCTGTAGTGGAAACAAATCCATCTCAACCTACCTGTAAATTAGCAGCAAGGTTTGATGTTACTATTCCAACAATATTAGATCATTTGAAACAAATGGGCAAGGAAAAGAAGCTGGTTAGATGGATACTACATGAATTAAATGAGCATCAGAAGAGAAATTGTCTCCAAGTTTGCCTTTCTTTGCTGTCACAACACAAAGGCAAACCATTTCTGTATTGTTACATGTGAGAAAAATGGATTCTTTTTGACAATCACCATTTGGCACAATGTTTGGATAAAGATGAAGTGCCAAAACAGTCCAAAACTGAATATTCACCAAAAACAGTTAATGGTGTGTGTTTGGTGGTCCAGCACTGATATTATCCACTACCGCTTCATGAAACCTGGTCGATCGATTATAGCAGATGTCTACTGCAACCAATTGGATGAAATGATGAGGATGCTTGTGGTTAAGCAGCCAAGATTGGTCAACAGAGGATCCTTTTATAAGATCACATGTCACAAAAAACAATGCTGCTCAAACTACAGAAGCTGGACTTGGAAACTCTGTGTCAACCACTTAATTCGCCAGACCTTGCACCAATTGACTACGACTTCTTTTAGGCTTTGGAACACTCCTTGAAAGGAAAAATACTCAATTCTCAACCAGCTGTGGAAAACGCCTTTCACAATTTCATCACCATTTGCTCTCCAGGCTTCTTCACTGCTGGTAGATAAGCTACCGTTAAGATGGCAAAACTGTGTCGACAGTTTAGAGGCATACTTTGATTAACCGTACTACTTCTTGTTTGAGATATAATAAGCTACACTTTTTATTTGAAATTGGACATTCCATATTTAATGGCCTAATAACACCCAAATCAGATGTAGGGCAAATCAATTCTGCTTTGAAGGAAAGACCCTCATTTGGGTTATGACAGTTTGCCAACAAGCAATGTTGTGAATGTTGTATCTGCGACAGGGGATCTCCATGTACACTCCTAAGTAAAGAGTCAGAAGAACTATAAATCCTAATTTAATTCAATTGATCTAAGTAAACCCCACAGACAACATGCTGGGCTAGAAATCAGATCCCAGTAAACAATTGGAAAATGTAGGCACATTAACACTAGGATTCCAGAAATTTCTGTAGCAAATGGGTTGTTCTAAAGACATTTGATTAAAAATCTGTTCCACCTGGGTCAGTGTATTTCATGTGCAAAATGGATTCAGTTCCACATGCAGAGTAGCAGTTTCAATGGCAGGCACAGTGGGAGGAAGAAAACCATGGCTCCCAAACCCCAGTCATTGAGAGAGTGTGTCCAGATTCAGATCTGGGGACAAACGGCTATGAGAGGCTGGATTTGCCACACAGATGGGAAGAACCTTCCCTGAGCAACATTGCAAATGGAGCCCAGGGGACGCCTGGTCTCTGCTCACACTTTCCCCACCCCTCGCTGCTGAGTAGTTAAACTTTGTACAGGTGTGACTCACTTTTTAGTTCTAATAAACTGTCTTCCTAAACTGAGTACTTGTCCTTCGTGATTTGGATGAATTTTTAAGCAGACATGGAAAGCAAACAATCACTCAACCCCAGTTTGCTTTTTAGGTGACACTTGGGAACAGTCAGCTGAAAGGAGAGGCTTTTTTGATGTGTATGTTTTCAAAACAGACTATAGGCAAGTGGTCTATGTTCTCTTTTCTGCATAACTCCACACAGAGCTCCACACACAGAGGGGATCAATCTGTCATTCTGATGAGCAAATCCTACCTTTTGTGCCAAAAAGGCAAAAATACTCTTAAATAGGAGGTCAGTTCAAAAAACTTCTGCATCTCAGTTGCCACCACTCACTGATATCCTGGTTGTAGCAAGTCACACGCATCAAAATCCCAGGCAAGAAATCTGCAGGAAGGCCACCTCTGTGACAGACAAATGGCAGTGCCCAGTGATCATGGAAGCACCTGGGCTCCCATCACTGTGATTCATAAGACTTCCCTGACACCACAAAATCAGCAGTTGCTGGTCTTACTCAAGCCGTCTGGTAGGGGTAAATGGTTACCAAGAGGCCTACAGACGTGAACGAATGAATAGATAATGCCAGCCATATCTCAGAAAGGGGGAAGTCAGTCTCATGAGAAAGCAATCTTAACTTATTACAGAAAAACACTGAATCTTATAGTGTTCCAAGTAGTAAGGGAAAATAAAGAGAAGCCTTTAAACAGAGGTGGGGAGGGTTACAGTGTAAAGATTTTGTCTATTTCTACTCTAAATGTATTTTCCAATGATTAAAAAAAAATCCGAGCAAGCACCTCATTCAGTCTTACAGTGCGTGGCTCAGAGGAGAAGAATGCACAGCCCAGAGGGCCTCCTTCCTCTCTCGGGAAGGGTACCAAGTCATCCAGGGCGCATTCACTTTAAACTTAAGATATAATCTCTTATAGGAAATTTAAAACAATAACTTAAGACTTGGCAGTTTTATCATCCAAGCTATTGGGCTAAACTTCAAGATACTAATCCCTTGAGTAAAGCGCAGTGCAGCCGGGAGACGGCCAAACGAGCTGAAGAACATATACAGTCATTTTATTATAAATGGCTACTTTGAAACCATTTTATTTGACTTTGACTTTCTTAAGGCAAGGCAATATTAACCGTTACACATTTTGGGCAAACTTAGGAAACAACTTGTTAATCTATCTTGTGAAAAAAAAGATGTCTCTGAAAATTTATCATATTGGTGAGGGGGAAAAAACACCCACATTTTGGCTATCACTAAAAGCCAAACAGAAACCACCTGTTATCAAGGATGAGTGGAAAATTACTGCCTATTATATAATATTACACAGTTTACAGAGAGTGCAAGTGCTCATTACAAACTGAACATCACACTTACCATCAGACAGGGCTGCCAAGCCCTAGCACAGGAGCACAACAAAACAGGGTCACTTTCCTAAGCCTCCCTGTGGCCGAGGTTATTGTTTCCAGCACAGAAGGTAACAAAGGAGTGGACTGGCTGAGTGTGCAGGCTGCAATCCTGCCATCTCCGGGAAGACCTGACCTCAAAGGCACACATGAACTCCCTCTGGCAGGCTGAATGAGCGATCTTTATTTATCTAGCAAGGCCAAGCCCGTTCCACCTTTGTAGTATGTGCTGCCAGATTTAGCACGCTGCTTGCTCCTATTAACGCTGTCCTACTGATTCACTCAGGGTATCTAGTCTAGCTACACTGTGTCAGAATCCACAAAAGCCTCTATTTGCATTTGGATCAAGGGTCCCAGGAAGACTTAATTAGTGAGCCCATGACGACAGGGCAGTGTCCAGCGCAGAGCCTGACCTAAAGCAGTGGTGCAAAAATGTCTGCTAAGTTAGTGAATGGGTAAATATCAAATTTTTGAGTTAGCCCAGGCCCATGCCCCACAGTTTGGGGTTCCTGGCAGGGCAATAATTCAATATTAATTGAATGATAATCTTAATTAAGGAAGTGGCAAAAGAAGAAAACACTGCCTGAAAATATCAGTTGTTCCATCCCCAAACATGAAAAGCTTAGAAGATTGTACTGTGTTCCCTTCTCATCTCCTCAAAAATTTATAAAGTTAATTAATATTAATGTAAGAATACCATATTAATGCAATGTGATGGTATAAATTTGAAAATCAGACTAGAAACCCCAAAATGAATGCATTTGTAATTGTAGATTCTCAGTACATGCCATGTCTTACTAAAAACCCGATTATTACTTAACATTATTGTGGCTCTGTCTTCACAGGGCAATATAACCACATCTCTGTGCAATAGGGGCTTTTGATTAGCCTATTAGAAGCAGCCTCAAACAGGCAGAGGCTGTGATAGGAGGGGCTCAATGGTGCTGTGAGAACATGAACTTTCAAATCCTGTTAGTTTAAATCTGTGGCCTCAACATTAGATTTGCATAGGTTTGGATCTTTATTTTAATTAGGAAAAATGAATTCAGAAGACTCAGAAATATGAAAAAAACAAACAATCTTCCAGGAGACCCTCCTCCTCCCATTCCCAGCCTACCCTAGAGAAAAGACTATACATTTTAAAGCTCCAGCAGTCAGAATTTCTATTAAGCCTATATATGCACTGCTAAATCCTACAGAGAATTCAGCAACTCCCTAGAGAATCAGGAAGGGAAAAAGAACAATATAAACAAGTTATTCTTCTCTAATAGAGCAGTACCAACATGTGCTATCTTCCTTTGCCTGAGAATCAAAAATTTACACGAATACTCTGAGAACCTGCAATGAGGAAGCAAGGGGAATGGTCCAGTCTTCCTCACCAGGGTAAACCCATGGGCTCGCTGAGACAAAGTTAACGTACAACGCTGCCTGGAGGTGGAAGGATGGACAAGATGACCACTCATCAGGTCAAGACTGTTGAACCAGATTACTAGGAATAAAAACATTCTTTTGCTTTGTTTAGGTTTTACATGGGCTCCATACTGTTGTATAAATTTGGATAAAGAGGTGAAAAGTGTACGAGCAGAAAGCACTCGCTAACTCCCTCCAGAGCAGCTGGTAAATGTGCACAATTCCAGATAATCACCACTCTGAAACTACACTTTAAAACTTTGTAAGAAATGTTTATTACTGATACTCAGTACATAATTTATAACACCGTGGTGAAATTCACTTACATTACATTTCAAAGGATTGTGAAAAGAAAATGTCAACTGTGGGGAAAGTACGCTTTATGGATCTTGGCTTAAAACAGAGGAAAAAACCCCACATGTGCAAGTCTCTTTCGGTGGAAGAAAATAGTCTAATAAATGGCCTAATGAACAGCATAATGATTTTTTTTAAAGTAGGCAACAGGAAGGAAAAGGGAAGAAAAACAGAGGCTAATACTCTATCATACCTGGATAATGAGCCCCTAGATAATCTAGATTTGCCTACCGGTATAGAAGCTATACTTTTAAAACCAGTTTTTAAAGTATGAATTATGATACAGTTAATAGGCTGGACATATTAATATTCTGTAGACATAGTAGTGATAGCAAGGTAGAAAATCATATGAAAATATAGGTTGCTTTCTTTGTAATCCATAGTCTTCATCATATCTTCTGGAAGGTGAGTCTATTTCTGACTTGTACCTTCATGTGATTTTAAAACCTGAAATTCACAGGTTTCTTTGGTTGGGAAATCACCAGTTGTCCCAGCTTTGACATGGGCCAGTGGCAGATGGGGAGGGTCAAAATACATCTTTAGAAAAACTTCCCTAGCTTCATTCCATACTCTGATCATGACTATATTCTTTCAGTACTTATATGTTTGTTTGTTTAACTATGGTCTTACAGACCATGCAAAATTTTAGAAAAAAAGGACTCAGAATCAGGAGAACTGGTTCTAATATGGGGCCTGCCATTAGGTAAGAACTTGGGAAGGGCATTTGTGCATTCTGTCTCAAATTCTCATCTGTAAAATGAGAGGCTTCGACTATCATTTCCAAGGTACTTTCAGTTACAATATGTTATGATTCTAGGATCCTGTTTCATATTTATACTGTGCCTGCATGTGTGTGTGTGAGAGAAAGAGAGGGAGGGAGGGAGGGGGAGAGAAAGAGAGAGAGAGAGACAGAAAGAGAGAAGGAGAAATGTTCTGTATAACCTGCAAGTTCCTTCAGAGGAAAAATGTCTTCCTGTCTCTTCAGTATTTTTCCTCACAATGTTGTATGAGCCACCACCTACTAAGGTCCCTCAACAAATACCAGACTGAATCAAAGCTGGTTGGGCTGTACATTTGATTACATAGCTAAAGAGGCTACTCTGGGAAAAGATAGCCCTGTACTTCCAAGGGAACGAATCCAAGTATACCTTGAAAAATGGCTAGATTTTTAAAAAGCAACCTTCCTCCAAGCCTACCCCCTTATTTCCCCCCTTCTCTGAAACAGATCCAAGAAAGAGTAAATACTATCAAGTTACACGTAAGCAAATTACAATGGACATTCACACAGTGAAGCAGTCACTTGTGTTTGGGAGGAGAAAGATCAGGGAAGAACTCATGGAGCATTGGCTGGGTCTTGAAGGGAACATAGGATAGGTAGAGACTGAAGATCAGCCAGAGGAAATAAAGATAATTAGCTGATTGAAAGCATGGGCTCATCTGACAACAGTAATTGGGCCAGACTGAAAGGAAAGTAGGAACATAACTGCAAGGAGAGAATTATAGAGATAAGGGTTGGAAAATTTGGTTAGAGTCAGAGATATACAGTAATTATATATTTGAAATCTGGACATCTGGTTTAACATGTGGAAGAATATTCGAAAACAAGGTGTTTGGGAAAAGCTGGCCACGTGGAGACAGAAGATGACCTAGGCAAGGATTTGAGGCTTTCCTCAGGACCACCGAAGGCCCCGGTTCAGGAGATGAAGGAATCATAGCAAGAACAACCCAGCAACAGTGTTCCAGACACCCGAACAGCAACAGATACAGAGTACAGACCGAGGAAAATCCATTAGAGGCTACTACAAATATTCCAGGAAAGACATATGAAGGCCTAAATTAAGATGGAAGCAACGGGAATAGAAAGGATGAAGAAACGGTATAAAGGAAGGACGTGGTACCTACCTGGCTCTGGAAGGCAAAGAGGGGGAAAGAGTCAAAGGGGCAGGAGACGCCCAGGAGAGGGGGCTACCACCTATGTAAGAGGGATACCACAGGGGAGGAAATGCTTAGTAGAGAAAGATGACGACGAGCTGCATCTTTCAAGGTGAGTTTGAGAAGCCATTCTAGAAGGGGCCAGTGGAAAACACGAATGGAATAGCCAGCTGAAGCTAAGAGAATGAGCTAGATAGTTAAGGAAGAATACTCTTTCAGCTCTGAAAATTGATCCTGTGTGCATGCTGGACCCCTGAATTCATAGAAACACTTTTTTCTCATTCTTCTTTTGTTTTTTAAACACAGGAAGAAAACATGAGCCCCTTAGCACCCTGGAATACAGCTGAGTCAGTATTAATCATGGCATGATTACCAAGACAGAGCCTTTTCCTTAGGCTGGTTGCTGACATCTGACTATAATTTGGTAAACTGGGGCAGTTTACAAAATTTTAAGAAGATATGAAAACTACCATGCCTTTCCTTCCTGCTACCTTTCTTCACTGACCAACAAATAGGCTCTACTTTCCTTTTCTGCAGACACCCATACTGGCTGTTACTATGGTGTCTGGTGCTCTGTTTGCTCATGTGCATTGGGGTTATGTGACTGACTAGAGGCCCCTTGAGGGACAGGTCCCATGCTTTACTGGCAGGGCCCATCTCAGAAAAGGGATTGGTCAAGGTTGGTCATGGTAAAGGATGCCAACTGAGCACCTCTCTGAGCAGTGCAGGGTTGGCCCACTGCAGGCATCCTGAGGCCACGGAGATATGCAGAGCTCCAGGATTCCAGAGTGAGGTCTGCTCTGCGGACAGACCCTACCCTGGGGGGAGAGGTACATAGAATGCCTTTGCAAGTGGTTTAGAGTCCCTCTCCAGAGTTTAAGGTCAGTTTTTTTTTAATTCTTACTCTGAAAATCCAGAGGAGCAATTGAAACATATTAACCAGACAAACTTAGGAATTTAAATCAAATCAATTTTTGAAGTGAAAGGGCACAGCCGGCAAACAGTTGTAAAAGCATTTGGCCCTCCATAAAGAAAACCTTTACTGTCTCTAGGGTGGTGCAAAATAAAGGTAATGGACTTCTAGCCAGGAACCAACCTCAAATGGTAAACTATTACTAGGGGGTCCAAGTTATTAACTTGAGGGGCAAGGATAGATACAGAGACCAGAGAAAACTGAATCACTGGTAATACTGAATTAAAATCTGTGCAATAAGGCTATAAATGAATCAAGAATTATAGATCAATAATGGATTAATAGAGAAGAGTTGGGAAGACACTCGTAGTCTACAAGGACTACATTATCAGGAGCAACTGTTATTCTCTCCCACAATCTTTTCCTTGCTCCATGTGACAGCATCTCAGTTGGGATGGACAGACTTCCTGACTGAGCTCTGTGATGATGACAGCTCCAGACAGTAACAGGACAACGGAACCAACTCACAGACATGACTGGAGCCAGAGTGATGGCACTCATGTGTCCATCCATCCAGACGACCAGTACATACTAAGCCCCGTAAGTACTAGGTCCTTGCTAGGCTACTATGGATAAAACAGTGGGCAAAACAGTCCCAAACCCTGCTCTTGTGCAGCTTACCGTCTAGTGGGGAAGAACAACAGTAATTTATAACCATGCTAAGGAATGGGTCACTGCAAACTGCAATTTGGCTGTGAAGGAAAGTGGCTCAGTTGGATGAGAGGGGACAACACAGTGATCTGATTGAGGCGGGTGGTCAGGGCAGACTTGCCTGAGAAAGTGGCCCTTGAGCTGAGAACAAAAGGTTCTCGGGTATGGGCAACACGGCTTGAGCCAAGGCTCTGCAGGAGGACAGTGCGTGATGCATGGTGGGGGAGAGAGGACGCCAGGGAGATGGGAACATGCAGAGTACAGAGAGTGTGACACGGAGGGCAGGAGGGGCCAGACCGTGTAGGGTTCTTTAGGCACCATGAAGAATTCTGGTCTTGATCCAGAGAGCAACAGGAAGCGGTGGAGGGCCCTAAGCGGGAATAATGCCAGAAAAGTGCCACTCCGGCTACAATGAGTAAAGTCAACTCACGGGAGGGTGCAGAGAGGCCAATCCGTAGAGTGGAGCAGAGCAGGAGAGAGATAATGGTGGTTAAAATAGTGTGATCTTGATTTATTTTTGTCATTTGGAATGTAATATTAATATGAAAGTTATTTCCATAATAAAAGAAAAATCTTTCTGACCATGTACATTTTAAGTGTGCTCACACAGCTCACTGAGAAAGTTTTATTGAGGTATGCCTCATTTTTTTATAACAGGCATGGAAAAATTATTACCCTCACAGAATAACGTGGCTCCCAGGTTAAGGAAGGAAGAGGGAAAAGGGAGATCGTAGAGTCTCCCTCCTGATCTTTTGCTACACCAGGGGATTTTGTTTCCTTTCAGCTCCTTCAATGTCAAATGCTCTGGGTGGGGAGAAGCCTCCCACTGGGGTCCACAGAACCCACTAATAGCTCTAAATTTAGAACTCAGGCAATTCACATACTTTTAGCACCAAAATCCACTTTCTGTGTGTCTTTCAACATATGGGAAATTTTTTGCATAAAAATCTTCTGCAATACAAAAGATAAGTCCCTCTAAATGTGCAGGCATGACTGGCTGACTTCTTATTGACGTTTTCAACTCTCAATTATTCATCAACTCATGGTACTTCATAACCCCATAAATAACAGTTTGATTAACAAGTGTCTCCAAGTATGGTCTAACATATAGATGCCTTCTATAGAGCAAGCTCTGATATCTCATTATTATCAAAAAAGGCTCTGCCTAGGATCAGACTTGACCTCTGTGTGTATGCGTGTGTGTTATCTGAATCTTGGTTTTTTTTTTCCTTTCATTTTTTTCCCCATTCTTCTTACAGGTACATGTTTCTTTATCATTCCAATTCTAAAACTCTTGACAAAATTAACACCAATATTTGCCCTTTAAAAAAAAAAAACAGAAAGAACATGACTGGCTTTTTTCATTACTGTCAAATGCTATGTAGAAAAATGGAATTAAATATGAAAAGAAAAAAATAAAATCTTCATCGTGCATTTCAAAAGTGACAATTACACAACCAGAGCCCATTAATTGGCTCACACTTCTAGAAGGAACAAGCAAGCACAGTCCTCCAACCTGGCAGGAAAGAGAAATCTGAGAACAGCCCCGTCTGTTACCACAGCAGAAACTCAGAAGAAATAGTAATACTTCAATTCGGGATCTATATGACAGTCAAGAGCTTCAATCTCTTCCTGGAAATGGAAACTTGACACTATGAACTGCTTCTCGTCAGTCGTATCAACGGTGAGGACATTTTCTCCTTTATAACCTGCTCTTTCTGTTGCACCACATTAGTGACACCAGGTCCTTTATGCAAATATCCAAATCACGTGGTTAGCAGTGACCTCCTGGAACCAACCCAACCTGACTGCTAAGTGTCAAACTAAGAAGGCAGGTGAAAAGAAGGACTGACAACTTTATCACTAACAATGGCAAAGAAGTTGCAGAAAATCACAGGCAAAGTACATTGTCTAGGTGCAATTGTACCATTTTTCGATCTTGCTGCACTTAGGGAGAGTTTACTGAGGCTGCAATGCTCCATCTTTAATTTATCCTGTTGTCCTCTGCCACTGCAACACTTAGAGGCAGAAGCATGATTCCTCTTCCTAAGATTCCTAGTGAATAAAGAGCACCCGATACAGAAACAGAGCCCAGGACTCAGCGACAGGACATTCAGCAAGCAGACACGCGATGCTTCTCAGATATGAATACAATCATGCTAAAGACCTGGCGGCAGCCACGCTGGTCTCCAAGCACTGCCAACGTGCTTCTCAGGGAAGGCACAGGGGAGAAACTTCCTCACGTTAGGATGCTGTAGGGACTGCCTGCTCTGAAGGGGTACTCCCACCTCCCAAGCAGGCCAGGCCCCTCTGAGAGGGGAAACTCAGATGGAAATGGACTTTAGGATTCTGAAGAAAGACAAAAGGAAGAAGGAGAACTGGGCTTGGACGCATAAGGAAAATGTGGTTCAAATGTCCTTTTCAGGGAAGCACAATCGTGCTTGGGGTAAATAGTGACAAGTTCTGAAAAGTTGATTGGGATATCGCTGTGTATAGCATTTATTTAATATCTTTGACTTCCGGCAGTGAATAAACCATGCCACTCTGCCAGCACATGCTACTCAAATAATGGCGAGGACAAATAACATTTATGACTGCAGCAAGAAAAATTTTTTTCAAATAGAGTTTTCTTTTAGATTTTAAAAGAACTACATGAAGATTGGTCAAAAATGTTGAAAATTAGACATAATTTCCATAACCCCACTATACAAAAGCAATCATTATTAATATTTTGGCATATTTCCTTCTGGTTTTCTTCTTTTATAATTTTTTTCCTACTTGTATAATACTTCTATAATTTTGTATACTGTTTTTAAAAAATCTTATTATGTGTTTTCTAACATTATTAGAAACTCTTTGCAATGGGATTTTTAATAAACATCTAGGTTGAGAAAAAAACTTATTCAGAAGGTAACCTGGATGGTAAATCTGGCAGGCAGATAGAATATTTGTAATAAAATTAGAAGCTAAAAGCTAGAAAGACTAGGTAGTTCTATATTAGGACCACAGAATTCTCAAGTGGAAAAAGGAAATTTTCATTATTACCTAATTCTTTAATTTAATCATTTACATTTGCTAGAATGTTTGCCAAGGGCAGTCTCAGATAGATGATGGCTGAGGTCACTAACACTTTGGCAGACATAATTATTATTCAATAGGACGATGACAAAGTAAAGAAATGGTTTAATAAATGACCACAAATGAGGTCAATCTGTCAGGGGGTACACTGTGGCAGGAAACCAGACAAATATACAGCATGGCAGAGGCACAGCAGGGCACAAGGAAGGAAAGGACAATGACGCAGGGTCACTGGGGATTATCAGTAGCTGACTACAAGTCAGCCCACGCTGCAGTGCTTTTGGGAATTCAGGTTCAAGACGGCTGAGACTGTAGTCACATTTCCCTCTCTCCCTTCTTGGAAACCACTGACACGCCATTAAAGAAATATGAAGGAAATACATTCACAAAGATATTGAAAACTGGAGAGGACATAAGCAAATGAAAAATTTTGGTAAATTTCTAGAAAATGGTAAGCATATGAAATATTACTGATTTATAAATTGAGGACACACTGGGCAAATTTCCATATTAAAGCAAACGAGCAGGATGAATGACCAATGATCTACACCTAGCCATGTCATTATGAAATTACAGACCACCAAGGCTGAAGAGAAGATCCTAAAGGCTTCTATGGAGGAATATAAATTACCACAAAGAATAAGAATCAGATTGCTGTCACATTTCTCATCAGCAACATTAGATGCTACATGGCAACAAACACAAGCTTTTAAATTTCTGAAAAAAGCTCAATTCTACACCCAGTCAAACTATGATTCAGACATGCAGGAATTCTGAAAATTTGCTTTCCACATACATTTTCTAAAAAAAATTACCAACAGGCTGGGCACAGTGGCTCACGCCTAAAATCCCAACATTTTGGGAGTCCAAAGCAGGAGTACTGCTCGAGGCCAGGAGTTTGAGACCCATCTGGGCAACATAGCAAAATTCTTGTTTCTAAAAAAGAAAAATTAGCCAGATGTAGTGGCATGTGCCTGGAGTCCCAGGTACTTGGGAGGCTGAGGCAGGAGGATCACTTGAGCCTAGAAGTTCAAGGATGTAGTGAGTTATGACTGTACCACTGTACTCTATCCAGCTTGGGTGACAGAGTAAGACCCTGTCTCTAAGAAAAAAAAAAATTACCCACAGATTTACTCTGTGCAATGTAATAGCCACAAGCTATCTTCTTAACTAAAATGTTCAGGCTCAAAAGATCCAAACAAGCCATACATGGCTTCAGATTCACCTAGAGAGAGAAAAGGAAACACAGCAAGCTACCAGGACAGCATTAGATACTTCTTCCCAGCAGGAGTCTTTGTAGCAGCAGTCTGCACAACTGTCCACGAGCTACTCTTTTTGGCCTACAGGTGAGAGCTCAAATAAGAGTGTATAAGATTCAACAATCGGCAGGTGTGGACACACTCTGGCTTAGATGCCTCACATTCCAAAGAGAAACTAACATCTCTTACAACAGCTCCAGAAGGATACATCCCAGAATCACAAGGAATAAGCCCAATTACAAAAGTCATCACACTTAGGGAAGTCCAAAGCTATAGCTTTGGATATTTCTCTTCCCTATCTAGGTTAGTAATATTGTCTTTTTGGTTTCTTTTTCTTTTTGTGGAATATGAGTATTTATAGTCCTCCCAGGCCAAATGTAATTTGCCAATCAGGGGTAATTTTTATCCCAAGCATTGTGGCTTAATAACACAGCTGCCATTTCATTTCTATCAGGTTTTCAGAAGACCAGATCTAGAAAGGTAACTGGGCCCAAAGTCAGTATCTCATGCAAAGGGAAAGGGGTTTTATTACCCTTTTCCCATATTCCACAAAAAGAAAAAGAAATCAAAGAAACAGTATTATCAGTCTAGATAGAGTTAACAGGTACTTGCCTTCTTGTTGGTACTCTTGTTCTTCCAATGTATTATTTATTTATTAATTTGTAAAACACTGCTATAGCATCTAAGTGCTAAAACACAAAGTTAAAAACATATAAATTATTTAAATCCACCAACTGATGGAAAGAAATAATTAAAAAGAGAAAAAAATGTTGACAACTTAATGCAAAGCTACTGGGAGAGGATCTAATGAGTGAATGAGTTTTTGAAATAAGAAAAAATCATTTAACTAAATATAAAATTATTATAACATGTACTTGGTCAATAGTTAATCAGCCAGCTCTTGTTGAAAACTCACATTATATAGCATCTTCAACGGAGGGACATAGAAGAGATGATGAATTCAGTTTATAACATGAAATGACAGAAGAGATGGGTGGCAGTAACCAGTATGATACGTAAAAGATGACAACCTTTGAGGAAGCAGAGGGTCTGGTATGAGAACCGTGGTCCCAATAAACAGGCTATGGAAAGACAAAAGGTGGTTGTTCATGGGCCTTGGAGGCTTTCCTATTGTATAAAAAGGGTTCCAGGAGATTGGAAATAAGTTAACCACTTCATTTCCCTCTTTTCATCATCTAGCTTGGCTTAGTTCTCTTTAGTAATAATGCTTTGAGTCCTAGGAGGCAATGTGGTACAGTGGCAAGAGCCCTGAGTTTAGATCTCAGCTCTGCTCCTTGAAAAAGAGGCAGAGATGGCCACAAGATTCACGCTCCACTGGGGAGTGGCATGTGAGTGGACAGGATGTACACTACACCTAGGCCAAGGCTTTCCAGAACCTTCTCTCTATTCTTTCCCCTTCTGCCAGCTACATGGAGCTAATGCTGATGAGGCACTAGGTGACGGCAGAACCACAAGATGAAAATTGTCTGAGTTCCTCAGTCGCCTGTGGGGAAGAGCCACTAAACAACCAGGAACACCCACACTGTTACATGACTGAGAAATAAACTATTGTGCTAAGCCACTGAAATACTGAAGCCTATTTGTTATAGTAGCAAGTGTTAACCTAACCAATATAAACATGCTATCTGATAATTACTATAATAATAGTGGTGATGGTGTCAGACATTGCATCAAACTAGGCATCATTAATGCTATTAAGAAATTTGGTCAAATAAGCACATGAAAAGATACTCAACATCACTAGCCATCAGGGAAATGCAAATCAAAACCACCCTGAGATGCCTCTTCACTCTCACTAGGATGGCTATGATCAAAAAGATGGACAACAAGCGTTGGTGAGAATGTGGAAAAACTGGAACCCTCATACATAGCTGGTGGGAATGCAAAATGGTGCAGCTGCTCTGGAAAACTTTGGCAGTTCCTCAAAAAGTTAAACACAGAATTATCAGATGACCTGGCCATCCTACTCTTAGGAATTGAAAATATATGTCCACACAAAAACCTGTACAGGAATGTTCATAGAAGCATTGTTTATAATAGCCAAGAAGTAGAAACAATTCAAATGTTTACCAACAGATGAATGGAGAAGCAAATGTGGTCTATGCATGCAATGGAATACTATTCAGCCTTGAAAAGAAATGAAATTCCAACATATGCTACAACACGATGAACCTTGAAAACATTATGCTAACTGAAAGAAGCCAGAAGAAAAGCTCACATGCTACATGATTCTATTCATATGAAATGTCCAGAAAATGTAAATCCACAAACACAGAAATTGGATGCTGGAGCTGGGGGAGTTGAGGGGAAGTAGGGAGTGACTGCTAATGGGGAAGACATTTCTTTTTAGGGTGAGGAAAATGTTCTGAAACGTTAGGTAGTAGTGATGGTTGCACAACTCTGTGAATATACTAAAAACCATTGAATTGTACACTTTACAAGGGTGAATTCTATCTAATTTTATGTGAATTAGATCTCAATTTAGAAAAGAAAAAGAAATAGCCTTTTGCTCTACCTTGCCTCTCAGAGATTCTGGCTCTATACAGAAAGGCACTGAGCTCTTACCACACACCATGATGCTAGCTGGTCAGAACCACAGAATCCCTCCCTCCTAGCTTCTGCAACTGGGCAAGCTCAAACGAGCCTTACTGCCATATGCATTAAATGCCTCTGTTTGCCCGTGGAGAGCCTAAGACACAAGGCTGTCCTTAGTCTGTGTAACAGCACAGCTAACACTGACGTGAGGGAAACAAAAGTTAAAGCTATCCCTAGGAATAATATAAGTGTGGGGTACAGAATAGAACTCCAGAGTTCTATTACTAAAGTGCGTATCACTTCAGCAAAATTCTCTAAGGAAGAACAAAATCCTAAAGGGATAGTGTGGGATGTGGGAGGAGGATCTGAGAAAGGATTGCATAAGGAAAATATCTTTCTTTTCCCTGTTTAGGTACACATGTCATTTTCAGAAGTGTGAGTAAAGTTCCTACCACAAGATAGAGAAACCTTGTTTGGTCACATCAAGCAAATTTTCATATAAGTACTTAATAGTTAAAATTGAAGTAAAGGATCACTAAAATATATTTTTAGCCTCCAAATAAGAACACAGTTCAGGCTGGGCATGGTGACTCATACCTGTAATCTCAGCACTTTGGGAAGCCAAAGTGGAAGGGTCGCTTGAGGCCAGGAGTTCAAGACTAGCCTGGGCAACACAGTGAGATCCCATCACTAAAACATTTTTTTTAAAAAAACTAGCTGGGTGTGGTGGTGCATGTCTGCTGTCATCCTAGCTCCTCAGGAAGCTGAGGCAGGAGGATCACTTGAGCCCATGAGTTTGAGGCTTCAGTAAGCTGTGATCATGCCACAGCACTCCAGCCTGGGTGACAGAGCGAGACCCTGTCTCAAAAAAAAAAAAACAAGAAAACAAAATTTGGTGATTCCATGAATCTTCACTGGAACCTGATTCCAAATGAATAAATTCCTGAAAGGATGCAACTTACTTGCAGGAGACTTTAGTTCTGTCGGCAACCATTGTCCACTGTTGCTGGTTGGTAGAAACCTCAACATAGTAGCTATAGCTTCGATCATCACAGTCCCAAAGTAGTAACCTGAACAAAGGGAAAGACATAAGATTGTAAATGTTCTAACTGGCTGTTTCCTTAGGCTGCAGGCACCGGGGAATCTGTCTACTCTATTCCTCCCACCTGCATACTTTGTCCTCCCACACTTCCAGGACTGGAAAAAGAAAGTGAATCCCAAAAAAAGTATGAAGAGAACAGGTGGAGTCAGTCTGTAGTGAGAGGCTTGTCTCTTTAGAGTTTATTTTACAAGTCACCCAATCCCCAGCAGTCTGTCCCCCTAGTGGCAAAATTCTGTAGATTGGCTTAGGAGGGAGAAGATGTCCTTAAATCATCCTTCCTGCTTCTTTCAGATCTCCTCTCCATGCTGACTGGGCTGACCACTGCTCATGGGGGAATCTGTGCTTTCTAATTGATTTTTCTAATTGTATTTTCTACTTGGTGATAACCCCATGACCTTTATTATCATGTTTTAGGTTCCATCTCATTCTCATCACAATTTTTGCATAGCTTCAGTAAGATTATCTGATTCAGAGATACAGGCACACATATATTCATTAGTAAAACTTTCTTACTCATTTTTTAGAAACTGATTATCTTGGTTCTGTTCTTATCCCCCTTTTCTACGCAGATAAGAAGCTAAGCATTAACTGTATGACTCCCTTTACATGAAGCTCAAAGTAGACAGAATTTACCTACTGGTGACAGGAATTAGAATAGTGGTTACCTCTGGGGTAGATATCAGTTGGGAAAGGGAATAAGGGAATCTTCTCGAATGCTGGAAATGTACTAGTTTTGATCTGAGTGGTAGTCACAAGGTATATCTGCATGTAAATATTCATTGGGCTATATATAAAAGATTTGTGCATTATGTTATTTCTCAATTTAAAATATAAGAATTAAAAAAAAAGAATCAGAGTATTGCACTACAGGGTCACTATTTTGCTTCTGACAGTGCCACAGGGGAAACAGATCATTGTTTTCTATGATTTCAGACTTAGAAGTCCTTCCCATACATGATATATATCTTACTGTTTTCAAGTTAGTCGTGTGTGTTTGCTTCCTCCACCTGCTAGAATAGATAGTGAGCTCCTTGAAGGCACTGTCTATGTCTCACTAATTTTTCTATACTCAGTAATTAACATAATGTTGCACACAGAACTTTACACTCAATGTTTGCTGAACAAATACGTTCCTTGTAACGACAGCAATAATACTGATCATGACGGCCAACATTTCTTTAATACTAACTGTGAATCAGGCCCTGTGTTAAATGCTGTATACAGTTTATTTTATTAAATCCTCCTAAATATTCTTTAGCAAGCACTATTATGCTTATCAAATTATAGATGGTGAAAGTAGGGCTTAAAGCTGTTAAGTAACTTGTTTAAACTCACACAGTGAGTGGTAGGTACAGGGTTCCAACCTGGTATCCCAACCCAAAAGCTCATTTCTAAAATCCTGCTGCCAAATGTTTCCTTTAGTCCCAGCCGATGTATCTGGGTCATAATTTACAATCTGTAACCTATCACTCTATAAAAGCAGTTGTATTATTTTCCTTTAATCTTGCAATTATAATCAATGAAAATCCTTCCCACAAGTTCAGTTTAGTGTCATCTATAAAGCTATTACTGAGGATTAGGATTGCCCCTGGGTTTCCCTTTCCCCTTCCTTGTTTTCAATTGTAATTCCATTTGCTATCAATGACTAAACCCACACTACCTAATACTTTGGAACTCATATTTTAAGTAGAGAAAACTGTTAAAAGGTTTGAGAAAGCATAAACAGATGACACCTACTGATTCCCTTTAATTCACCTGAGTATTTAATCTCTCAAAGTACTCTAAATGAATCAGAATAGATTCCACTTTACTGTTCTTAAGCGTCCAAAAATTCTGCTTTTAGGGTATACTAATTTGCCTGATAAGAAAGTGAATCATTTCCATCATTAGTCATCTCCACAGATATTATTCTATTCTCTCAGCACTTTTGTATAGTTAGCCTATGCTATTAATAATTTATATTTATTTTGAGTAACTTTAAAGTGTATTTTTTGTTTCTGTGTTTGGCTCTCATTTTGATTATAAACCTGTTAGAAAGACTTTTGATCCTTCTCTTTTTAAAAATTCTACTTCCAACATGTGGGCTCTGTTCATGGTGTATGTCCCATACATGTTCTGGGCTAAAAACATTTACAATTCTGTGACAGTAGATTAAAACTAGGAAAAAGCTTCAAATTAATTCAGCATTTTCTTTATTTAACAGCTCTAGTAACAGGTTTATTGGAAGATAGTGTTGAGGATACTTTCTTCAATGGGATTTTGAATTATTTATGGAGAGCCAGGTTTATCGTAACTGCTATCCTTCTAGATAATCATGAGTTAGTGTTTCTACAGAGTATCCAAATGAAAACAATCCATCCCTTTTGGGGTAGAACCTAACCAGATCTAAAAATATTTCATGGGAAAAGACTGCCTTGAGGATATGGCATATGGAGAAGATAAAAATGGAAGACCAATTACGAGTATCACAAATGCTCTAGAGGAGATTCTTGGAGTGACAGAATATTAGAAGAATTTTTGAAGTTGTATATGGCATGCCCTATATGTAGCTTATTCTGTGAACTCCTCTAATTTGTTTCAGGGCAAATTATTATTTTAACATGAAGACCATCTGCAATTTCAGTAACTTTTAAAACACATACACACAGTACATACTGTTTGTAACTTGCTTCGTTTGCTTAATGGTTTACTATGAATATCTTTTTGTATCATCAAATATTCTTCTATATCATATTACTGACTTCATAGTATTTCACTGTATGGATGTCTCATAATTTATTTAATCAGTCTCTTATTATTGGACACTTAAGTAGTTGATAACATTTCACTGGTACAAAAAAATTCTGTGATGAACGTTCTTAGCCAAATCTATGATTATTGCCTTTGGAAGTTTCTATAAGTGAAACTCCTGGAGCAAGGTATATAAACATTATGAGGCTTTGATATGTATTGCAAAATAACTGTATATCTCTTTTCACCCCAACCCTAAACAAAAATCTGTACCAATTTATACTAACAGTATAAGCAGTGTATAACAAATGCCTGTTTCTGTGCATCATCACCAATATGGTGTATTATGTTTAAAAATACTACCAATTTGATAGATGAAATATATCTCATTAATCTGCAGTTTTTTACTTATCATTGAACTTGAACATTTTTATCCATTTTCTACTTACATTTATCCTTTTGTTAATGACTTACAAAATGTCCTCTCTACTTACAGGGTATTAATCCACTGTCTATCATAGTTTGCATGTTGAGGATATTAATTTTTATTAGCTCAGCCTATCGATCTTTACCTCAATAATTTCTCCTGGCCTAAATTCTTTTTTTCTGAACAGCAGCCAAGTGCACATACTAGCTGAGACATCTCCTCTCTATTCCTTTATTAAGAGTCCCTGGGGGCTGGAAATGTAGGGTCATGGTGACTTCTGAGTGCAAAAGGGACACTGACGGATCTCAGGTCATCAAGCCTAAGGCTCAGACTCACCTACGCTGCGGAGTTTTTAAAAGACCTTCTAATTTATGTGCCAGGATGCATATTTGCTTGGAATTTAGGCTTAGCCAGGAATGAAAATCCCTCTCTTGATTTGACTGAGACAAAACAAAACAAACAAAAAAAACCCAACCAAGTGCAGCTGAAGAAAACAATTGGCTCAATCTCTTTTTTCCCATGGAGAGGAATTTTGTTTTGATAAGGCACAAGTGAAAAACCCACCAACTCCCTTCACTTCTTTCCCTGCCTGCAAAGTGTGTTCTTACGTCTTTGCACCTACAACAACACAGAGATATTTCTGACTTGTAATCTGGCTGGGAATATTTGCACAGTGAGCTGCCCAGGACAGACACTCCCTATGACCTTAATTGAGATGAGCTCCTTAAATGCAGCCAGCACACTTCCATCCACAGACCTCCCCCATACACCAGGAGCCATTTTCAAAAGGGGCTGAAGAAAGGAAGCTGCTGGCCAAGATCTATTGATGCAGATCGTGTCTGTGTTTAGCTGTTGCCACAAACCTCTCTAACTAATGAGCACTGCATGAAATGCCTGGTGCTATAAAATGTTGTCTCCTCCATCTTCCCTATTCTCATTGTGGAGTTTCCCTAAAAGCAGTAAAGTGCTGGTTTTTTCAAAATTGATTAGCAGATGTGATTTTGCTTACATCTTCCATAAATGCTCTGGCTGGCTACATACCATTGATTACCAGGGGTTCAGTTTACAGCAACTAATTGCTCTCCTTGCCGGTGTTTTGATATAAAATTCAATAACGAATATGTTTTCAAAACTCTTGTCTTTGCGGCTTGAGTCAGAAGTGTCTCGAGGCAAACCCAGTGGACTGAGTTTTCCCTTCTTTAAAATAATTGCTCTCTCATCAGTCTGTGAAAAAAGTTTCCAAATTGTAGCATTCTAATTGGAAAGTCTGCATTATGCATGCGATGACAAACTATGTTGTGCTGAATGGCATTTTTTTCATCCTTTTCTTAAGGGATTAATTCTGTGCCAGATTGCGAACAATGGCTGAGGTCTAACAGTTGAGATCAACAGCTTCTCCACTGAATTGGTGCCTTTTAGACCAGGAGCAAGTGCCTGTGTTGCTTGTTTCTAACTGTCCGGCACTTGTGGAAGACTCCACTGGAAGGCCAGGGGCCACACTGCCGCTGTGCTAAGAGCTTTCTCATTTGGGTGAAAACAAACAACTAAAGGAAGATCAACTGTCAGGATATTAGTAATATTGTAATAATTTTTATCATCAAATCCATTCCTAATCTTTCAGTTAAAGTCAAAAATACCTCTGGCCTCAAAAATTGATACAGACTATTCTTTGTTAAAGATCCTTTAAGTTCTTCAGAAATAACTGTCTTCCATTCAATAATTCAAAAAATATACGCTGAGTACAGACTCAGTTACACTAGGCCAGTCACTTAACTAATACTTCGGTTTCATCCCCTGTGAAATTAAATGTCTAGATTTGCTGGTTTCTCAGGGCTCTTCCAGTTCTAACATTTTAGACTTCTCTGCTATAGCAAATGCAGAGGTATTTTCGGTATGTCTGTACATTACATAGTAACTCCTCTCTTTAGAGCTATTTCTAGCCCAACCTCAAGGTAGATATGGGAGGTTCCTGAGCTCAGCTTTTCTGTAGACGCAACTGCATCCTAGAAAGCTGCTTGACCCATGCCGGACTAATAAGGTTTCCCTTCTCAGCAATTTAGAGATTCTACCTTAATTGGCCCTGTTCACTTAAAATGAGGTGATAAAAGTGTGGACATTCTGGCGTGGCCCTCCTTCATCACAGGCACAAAGAGGCAAAGAAAATCATCTGCAGTGAGAAGCAGGCAGTGCGGCCCAGGGAGAGCTGCCTGGGCTCCCAACAGCTTCCAGTGTCTGGTTTCGGTCCCTGTGAGCGCCACTCAAGTTTCTGACCTAGTATTCCATGAGAATTCTCCCAATCACTTAAATAAAGTCACCATTTATGGCTTAAGCCATCTTTGCTTGGTTTCCATCATTTGGAACTGAAAGGGCCTAAGCTAAGCTCCTGGTGGAGGGCACTGTACAGAAAAGGACTCAACAAAGAAAGAGTAGAGGCTATGGCTCCCGAGACGGCTACGGGACTCAAGAGGTAAGGGACGGGAATGGGGGAAGCTCCCCTTGGATGGCAGTCTTTTCATTCAAGTTTGAAAGAGGACCCTCTGTAGAAGCGAGCGATGGGACTGCGGTGAGGGGCGGCAAGGCAAAAAGGCCTTAGAATGGACTGGGCGGGTCAGCGGAGCTGCAGGGAGGCAGCCTCTCGAAGGTGGAATGATCCCCGTAGTTTCTAACTCTCCCCAGCGGTGGCGCCGGGGAGCAGCGTCCACAGGGACCGGGAGGGCATGGTGCAGGGTCAGTGAGTGGAAGGCCAGGAAAAGTGCTGACAGTACGTGGGCTGCTGCGGGGCAGGTGGGCTCAGAGAGGGCAGACTAACTTTCAGAACAGGGAGGGCCTGGGAGTCATGACGCGGAAGAGACGCGATGATGGAGGCAAGGGGGAAGGCGAGGGGTGCTTCAGCGCTTCACCTTACTCGGGGAATCCGCTTCTCGCTCTTCTGAATGAGAAGCAGAAAGACAAACAGCACGTTAGGGGCTTTATTCTAATCTCAGCTCTTGAGAGGCAGGAGGGAGTGTAACAGCTGCCAGAAGGAATTAATATACAGCTTCAGAAAAACAATTTTACTGGCGAGAAACAGGGACTTTCCCAAAGATGAGAGGGCTCCTTACTGTCAACTGTCACAGGGTTCGATTATGCAGCTTCGTCCTCAGGTGGGGAGCCAGGCGCAGCTGGGAAGAGCTGCTGGAGGACAGCAGGCCCAAAATGAGATTCTCAGCAGGAGACAAGAGCCAAGTAACAATGTTTTATCAAAAGCGTGTGAAGCAGACCAGGTGGCTGCCCTGCAGATTCCAGACATGAGAACCCCTGGGAAGCTGCCACCACGGGGGTCCTGCCTCCAAGTGGGCCATGACCTCTCAGGGCAAAGGGGACACCAGTCGTCTTCCAATAGCAGGAGGAGGGAAAGACAGGCCGCTCACCAGCTGGAACGGGTTCTTGGGAAATACATTATTAGCCAGAGGAAATCAGAGAGCCTATGTACTGTCTGATAGTGTTTAATCTCTCCTATCTGGGATGTGGAGAGTGATTCCTCTAAAAGAGGAAGAAACAACAGCACCGGTTAACAGTATTCTTTTGCAGCTGGCCAGGGAAAAGGCAAGTGCAAGCTCTCGGTTGTCTGGCACATGTAGTTTCTGTGTTTAGTCACTGAAGCCCCAAGATGAACAGTGTGAGGAGGCGGCAAAGTATGCACTTGGGCTGCACTGTGTAGGCCGGCTCACTGAGAAGGGGGGAATAAAGGGAGGGCTTTTTCCTCCTGTCAAATCTTACATCTGATACAGTACAATCCAGGTAAGTTATCTCAAAGTGGAAAAATATCAACAGGGAATATGCCTGCAGGATATAACTGTGGATAGCTAGATGGAACAAAACTTTCCAAAACTTTGAGACAATACAAAACTACCAACTTTTAACAGCTGAGACCATCTTTTCACTCTTTGGAGGGATTAAGTTTTTAATTTCCAGTTGCAGGTCATAACATAAACCAACACCATCCTACCAAGTGGCATGGCTGCAGCTGCAAAACTCAATGTATACTGAGTGTGGAATGAATGTGAACAACTAATCATAATCCCACCTCCCTCTGGTGAGGTCAATTGCACAGACCTCACCAGTTTCAAAATGTTTTTGTATACATTATCACATTTGGAAAAAAAAAAACAATTTATAATCAACACATTTCCTGCTTTCAATGCAAATCTGTTTTTCTAAGTTCCTTGGTTAATTTTCTTGCATGGGCTAAACACTGCCCAAGCAATCTTTTACAGATTATTCAATCACTTGGCAAACTTTTTTTTTTAATAAATAAATTTTGGCTTAGGCTTATGGTCTAGACTTCATACTACACAGTCCAACTTGATGAAAATCCTTTCATTTTATGCTTTCAGTGTGGATATATATGAAAAATTTGTCCAGGCCAAACAGCTCTTGAGAAGAAAAGCAGTTCTTACATTTTTGAAGGTGACTCTTTCCAATACAGCCCCTTCCTTAAGCAAGATGTTGGCAGCAAAAATATTGGGAATTGTTCAAATGGCCTTAGGATAGTTTAAGGCCTTTTGGGCAGTGACACACTAAGCAGGTATGCAGCTTTTACAGATCTTTCCCTGTGTTTAAATTTGGCATCATCAATTCCCCTCTCTGCCACGAGGCCATCTGCCTTGATCCCAGCAGCTTCCTCATCATGACAAGTGTACACAATCAGTGAGATCGGCCTCATTTGGCTCACCGGCAGGATCAGGGAAGGATGTGCAAGAGGCAGAAGCACTGAGGTCCTCCCCATACCACAGGGCTTGGCTCCCTAGGTGTCAAGTCCAGTTCGTGTTTAGCTTCATTTGCTAGGGAGGGTATTATGGGCGATTGTGATTTTTAAAGGCCAGAATCAGTTTCTTCTGTTAACAGCTGAAGGCAATTTGTATCTGGGTCAGTTTTTCTGTTCCCTGTCCTCAATTCTATGAAATTATTAGGAGGGTGAGAAGACACAGACATGTTAAAGGCTCAGAACTCACTGATCTGTAAGCTGAGTGTTAAGAATTTTACTTCTTGGATCTTACTTAAGTAAGACTTACTGGCCGGGAGTGGTGCCTCACGCCTGTAATCCTAGCATTCGGGCAGGACGAGGTGGGAGGATAGCTTGAGCTCAGGAGTTCGAGACCAGCCTGAGCAAGAGCGAGACCTTATCTCTACTAAAACTAGAAAAATTAGCTGGGTATGGTGGCGCATGCCTGTAGTCCCAGCTACTCAGGAGGCTGAGGCAGGAGGATCGCTTGAGCCCAGGAATTTGAGGTTGCTGTGAGCTATGATGATGCCACGGCACTCTAGCCTGGGCAACAGAGAAAGACTCTGCCTCAAAAAAAAAAAAAAAAAAAAGACTTATGACCCCTATGGAACAAAATGGCCCCAATGTGGGCCTCCATGCAACAGGTAGGGGAGTAGAGTCACGTGGCTCCAGGTTCCCTGTATAACACCATCCAGTGGCCCCTCCCCTCAGCTTTTAGGACCAAATCTATTCAGGAGGAACCACCTGACCATGCTTCTCGAGTGCAGGCACCACACATGGCCAGGGGTCTTGTTATTCTTCATGGTCCCTAGCATAATGCCTTGTGGATCATAAGCTCTCCTGAGTTAAACACGGGAAGCAGGAGAGAAGACGTGATGGAAAGAGGAGAAGCAACTCCAGATAAATCACCCTTCTCACAAAACCCACATAGCTCATCCCAGTACAGCATTTTCAACACTTCATAGACTGAATTATCTTTCAATTAGAAAAGAAGCATCCCCCAAGCCAGTACTTTGTCCCCAGACCCCGCACCATTTTGGAGAGTCTCACATAAGAGATAATTTATGGAAAATATCAACTCTCTCCCCTATTTCATCTCTGGAGCTTATTCTCCTGCCCCTTTCTGACCACATGCACCCAGCCTACAAAGCACCAAGAAGCAGAGCCAAAGAGAAATTTAATAAGCTCCACGGCTCCTTTCTATTCCCTTGGGTCGAGTTTTCATAGGAATCTGTGTCTGTGGGAGAAATCACAATTTAGCTACAGGCAGATCTTTGCATTCTCTCAACCTGGTGATAAAGGGAGAGAACTGAAGGGCAAAACGGGTGAGGAGGCTTGACTCTGAATATTACAGTCAAGAGAACATTCCAGCAGGCATCAACTACAAGGCAAAAGTCTTCCTATTCAATCACGTAGTCTGTTTTTGTTCTTACCAAATCTCTTCTCTGGTCTCTCCTGACACAGCCAGTACTATTTTCCCACATCTCTTTTTCTTTCTTATCAGCCTGACCTTTTCACCCAAATCAGATCTGGGTTTCAACCTTTGCTCCAGCTTTAAATCATCTTTTCCCCACAGGGCACAATCTACAAAGTCCTGAGCTCTTGCTGAAAATGACTTTAAAACACTTGCCCACCCAGTTCAGACCCTCACGCTCCTTTGGCGGTGTCACCGGTGCCAGCTGTTGCTCACTCCTCCTTCCAGGCTCTCTGCTAAGTTACTGCTGCCTCCCGCTTCCCAAAGCTGTACTTATTCTGGTAGGCCCTGGACAATGGAATCCTGTCTTCCTCTCTCTCGTCTACTTGTTCTTTTTTTTTTTGAGACAGAGTCTCGCTTTGTTGCCCACGCTAGAGTGAGTGCCGTGGCATCAGCCTGGCTCACAGCAACTTCAAACTCCTGGGCTCAAGTGATCCTCCTGCCTCAGCCTCCTGAGTAGCTGGGACTACAGGTGCAAGCCACCACACTCAGCTAATTTTTTGTTTCTATTTTTAGTTGACTGGCTAATTTTTTTTCCTATTTTTGGTAGAGACAGGATCTTGCTCTTACTCTGGCTGGTCTGGAATTCCTGACCTCAAGCGATCCTCCCAGAGTGCTAGGATGACAGGTGTAATTATAGGATTACACTGTGCCCGGCCCTCATCTACTTGTTCTTAAACTTCCTCCCTGTTAGTCCCTTCTCTAATGAATTTCCTTCATGAAATCCTTTGTGAAGGTCTTCACATGAAAACCACGCATACTTTGAAACACAAAAAATTATAATAAGTTGCAAGTGCTACAAAATTTAAACACTTACAGTAAGTAGATTATTCTGACTAAAGGCTGAGGTGTCTAATAAATCATAATCCTCCACATGGAACACGACTTACCATTAAAACAAAGACAACATTAATGAGAATAATAATAGTAACTATCTTCTCCACCAGTATAAAGGTAAAAATTCTAACTACTATTAATAACTATAAGTTCTTATAAACAAAAGATAATTAATCAATTTAATTATGTAACTGTGTAATAAATCTTTTGAAAAACAGTGAGAAGCCGGGGGGGAAAAAAGCAATATTTTATGTAATTTTTTGTAACAGCTAGAGGAAAAAATGGCTAATTACATTTTTCAATGGAATTCTTTTGATCACTGGCTACTCAGTACAATTTTCTTGATCCAGGTTTTCAAAGCTGGGATCATAAATTTTAATTCAGTTTTCAGCTGAACATTAATAACTCCAACTTTCCTAACTGCTAAACAGCTGTAATTAAACCAAACTGGTGTGGGTTACAGGACCAAAAGCTAAATGGGTAGATGCCATTTTGTTTTCTGGAACTGCCTATGCCATTCTCCCCAGAGCGGGAGGCCCAGGAGGAAGCTCTGCATGGGGAGGGTTTGCAGTTCTCCCCACTGCTGCAGAGGATGTGAGGATGTAGTTTCTGTCTCCTGAATACTTGCCAGAATTGCGGGGTAGCTTCCCCTCCCTCCCACTTTTGTTTGGCTGAAGGATTGTCAGATAAGAGCAAGCATTTCTGCAAGAGCTGCCTTTCTAGAAATAACCAGCACAGGTACCGACATGAATATTCACCAGAGTGCATTGGGCACAGAGGCCAGTCTGCTTGCCATGCACAGTAATCCTTAGAAATGTATTCCAGGCAAGCTACCAGGGTAAACTCTTATTCAGAAACCAGGCTTTCCAGTGACAGACACCGGATGGTTGAAAGAAAGAAATTTGAGAGAGGGAGGCAGGGATGAATAAATCGCTCCTATCTATCTAAGGCCCGGCTGCAGCTAGACCTTGCGACATTGACTCAAGCACAGCATGAGGCTTCATTAGAATACTGCACTCTGCGAATTAAACTCTGTTTCTTTTGTTTAGCTGGCTCACCCTTCCTCATCAAGAAGAACAAACATTTATCTCCCCTATGCCCTATAACCCTATCTTCTGGACCCCTTTTAATTTTCTTCCTATTTGGCTGACGGGACCCACAGGGGCATCCAAAGAGCACAGTCTAGGGAGCACGCAGACACCCAGTGCACAGGCACGCACGCCCCTCCCCTGTACTCTCTGTATCACGCCCTGACTCACATTCAGAAAGGTGTGGACAGGGAAGATTAGGAACTTTCACAAGCCAGGGAAGGAATCATGCCCAGGGTGGGAGAGATCTCAGATGTCGTGGGATCCTCCCACTTTGGCACTGAATCCCCAGGAGCCAACACTGAGTTTTATGTGGAGGGGCAGAAGAGGACAGGACTAAGGCAACCTGAGACACAGGAGACTGTTTGGAAAATCAACATTTAGGTGTCGGGGGCTGGGAAACATTCCTAGGTAACCTCCAAGGAGCTGGTACTGGGACTGTGTGCATAGTCTACACCCACATAGCTTGGGGGCTCCTAGCAGCCTAAGGGAAAAGGGCACATGAGCAGGAAAAAAGAAAATAGTGAGGCTTCGAGTAACCTCCTCAGCCTATCAGGACCACAAAGGGCTCCAGTGATCTCCTTAAGCCTCTGATGAACACAATGGCATTCTTTTTTTTTTTTTTTTAATGCCATCGGTAGTGAAGACACAATGGCATTCTGAGGTAATGTGGTGTAATGAGTGGCCGTGGCAGCAGATGGGAGACAGGAGTCCCAACTCTGCCTCTGTCTTGCTCTAACACCATATCCTCTCAGATTTATAGTCTGGTAAAGGGGCGGGGGCAGGTGTTTAAGGGAAGAGAAGGAGATGGATTTTAATTGAGATGATCTGTGGTTCCTTTTTTTTAACTCTATTTTTTCCTTTTAGTTACTAAGTGATGTATGATAAATCTTTTGGTACTTTTTATAAAGTATTCATTATAAAGAGGCATTATACTAATTGCAAAAAAAAATACAAACCAATAGTTTAAAAACTATTCTCTAGCAGCAGAACCTCTTTTACAAACAATGTCTTGGAAGAATCTCAGCATCTAAAACAGATACAAGCAGAACTGCTCTACTTGGTCAGAGCCGGGGCTGGAGCCTTGCCTTCCAGATTTCCTAGCGTCCCTCCCTGCGGCGACCCACAGGCTCATTCTCCCACGAAACACAGTAGGAAAAACCCAGCGGTGATGGTATATATCTTCTTCCCAAACTAAATGTTCATTTTCAATATTCATATCCTTTTAATAACAGGCTTCTAAGTATTATTCACATTTTTTCAAACCATAAGAGGAAAATAAACTTCTCCAACACTTCTCTTCTTCACTTTTACTTATATGGGCCGGAGATGCTAGTGAGGAAAGGAGCTGACTGGATCAAGCATTGGTAATCTACGGTCTGTGGACGCCTCTTTCTGTCAAGTTTTATCAGAACACAGCATGCCCCCGCAGCAGAGTTGCAACAGCGTCTGTGTATACACGGCCTGCAAAGTCTAAAATATCTACCACCTGTCCCTTTACAGAAAAAGTTTCTTGACACCAGGAATGGAAAGAAAACTGAAGCTATTCTTACTGAGCAGTAAAGAGTTATGGCACCAAGGTAAGAAATAAACTGAGGCTGTGCTTAGCCTAGAAATATTTCAAGTCTCTTTCTTCTGTTGAATGTTTCAATAGATTTTCACATAGCAAATTCCACGTGGAACTTTGTAGATTCTGCTGTAATCATAATCCCATCTTTGTTACTGTGACAACTGTACTGGCAATTCTTGGCTTATCTTTCACCCCAAATTTGTGGTATTCCTCCTAAGAGTAAAAAAAAACTAGAAAGAAAATCATTCCAAAAAAATAATAATAAAATAAGAAGCAGCAGCTCTAATTAAAAATGAAAACCATTCCCAAACCTTTCATACTCCCTGAACTGACAAAAAGCCCAGGAGCTGCCTTTTCAAAGTGAAGACATGCCAATAGGATAGTTATTGACCACCACCCTCCAGGTCCCTACCAAAGGGGATGGAATTAGTAGGGTAGAGTGAATAAATTAGAGATGTTTAAAGTCAATAAACAATATGCCAAAACCCAAAGTTATACAGTCATTGATAAGGCCATTATGACATCAGTAAAATAATAATGTATCAGTTACAGAGGAAGATGACATTGCAGACTAAACACCAATTAGGCTGACAGTGTTGAGTTGTTTGTTGGTCACCAGGAGAAATGGATTTGTATAGATCTATCCCCTTGCCAGCTCTGTCTATTGTGATTATAAAAAGCATTTTAAAAGATAGCTGACCAGGCAGTCTATAAGCACAGAACAATAAAAACCTGATTGTACTTAGCATTTTAACAGAATTACTCATTTAGAATCTTTAATGAAACCAATTTTAAATGGATGACTCCATTTAACATGTTCTTCCTAAATAGATCCAACTGATTTCCATGAATTTTCTACTTGTCTCTGAGTCTAACATGCACAGCTAAAATCTGACTATAGTGAACACAATCATGACAAAGCCATTTTCCTATTTACTGGGAAGGCTATTATCAACAAGATATTATTTATCTGGTTACCACCAATTCTCAAACAATTCTCCATAGACAATGCTTTATCTACTTCTAACAGGGTTACTATGAACTTCCTAATAAAGATAGTGCTTGATTATATGTGTTTTATTATTTTTTAACCTCAGAGAAGAAATGAATACAGAAAGGCTAGATATCAGGAAAAGAATTGACAAGGGTTTGCACTGGACATCTGGGGCCAATTAAATGGTACATGCCTAAGGGACTGAGGAACAAGATCTACCATCCTAGATCTCAACGACCCCTTCCCCTAAGGTTCTTGAGGTGAGTATACACCAAGGAATGTTCTAGCAAATGAGAAACAAAGGGATACTTTATTGTTAGTGCAACTTTTGGCCCAAAACCCTTTGCATTAGGAACATGGAACACTTCCTATTCCCAAGCTAATTGTGTCTGAACAGCTTCAAACCAAAACAAGTCAGGAGGCCTTCTCTGTCCCTTCTTCAACACTCAAAACTTATTCTTGGTTCTTAGCATTATAAGGAAGGATCAACCCAATACACATTCTAGTACAGTAGTCTCCCTTTATTCATGAGGGTATATATTTCAAAACCCCTTGTGGATACCTGAAACTGTGATAGTACCAAATGCTATGCAGTATATACCATGTTTTTTGGATCTAATAACTGAGATGGCTACTAGGTGACTAACAAGTGGGTAGCATATATAGCCTGGGTATGGTGGACAAAAGGATGATGCATGTACCAGGTGGGATGAAGCAGGTCAGCACAAGATTTCATCATACTAATCATAATGGCATGCAATTTAAAACTTATGTATTATTTCTGGAATGTTCCATTTAATATCGACAGTTTGGACCATGGTTGACTGTGGATAAATAAAACCACAGAAAGCAAAACCATGGATAAGATAAGGTAGGGCCCTCCTCAGCAATAGTGTCCGGGCCCATGCCACTTAGGGCCCTGTGGGAGACAAGACACACAAGAAGTGATTCCACTGAACTGTGGCCCACTCTTGAGTCCTGCAAACTCACCAATTGGATCAGCAATCTCCATGACCACAATTTTAGGGAGGAGCGAAGATGGAGATAGGGAAAGGCAGAAAGAAATGGTGGAAGGAAAAGCAGAGAGTATTTGAACTTCTCCCAAGATTTAAAATCATAGCATTGCTATAGTTACCCTCCCACTGACCGTATTTGTTCTTTTAAATGTCCTCAAAGACAGAAACACTCACCATAATCCTACCGAACACGCCACATTATCCAAGAAGTTAGAGGGTGGAAAACACTGGAGGTAATATGACAGTCATTGCCCATATCCTCTTTGAAAGTCAGAGGTCTTTTTATGTATCACTTCATTCCAGAATAGATGGACATGACTTTTTAAACTCTAGATCTTAAAGACTGAAAATGTTATTTCTAGTAAGACTTTTGACATGATTAATCTGCCACTATAAAATAACATGGATATGCAGTGAAGTTTCTGATATTGGAATTTTATATGTACAAAAGAATAGTCAATTCTCTGGTTAGGTAACAGATGCTTTGGTGAACCAAATATACCTGGTTAACAGATTCTATATGGATTGACAATCTTAAAAAGAATTCAGATATTATAAAATATATATAACTATAGAAAACCACACCAAATAAAACTTATTCTCCTTCTGAACAATCTGAAGGTACTTAGGATCTTGCCCCGCCTCCCAAATTTCATTGTGTACATGAGTTCTCACTGTGTTGGTAAAGCACAGGAGACCAGATATAGAACACCAGTAGATTCAATGTTTGTAAGAGAAACTCGCAGTTTTTTGTTTTCAAGAAGTAAATTTCATGCATAAGAAGTAAAATATATACAATATCAACACTGCCTGTCATTTTGGATCAGACTTGTGCAGTAACTCGACACAGGCTTTTTATTTATAGAACATTTGTGAAACTGAGAATAATATAAAATATAATTATTGTATTACTGTTTTAGATACATCCAGATGCTGTGGGCTCAAAGGGAAAGTTTTAAAAATAAATGGGAAAAAAGCCCCCACTGAATTATACACTTTAAATGGGTGAATTGTCTGGCATGTGAATATTTGAATAAAATTGTTTTAAAAAACTGGAACACATGAAATATAGAGATTTGTTAAAATTCTAAAGCAGATGTGAAATGTCAAGCAAGGGATAGGGTTCTGTGGCAGAGCTCTCAGCTAGATAAGCCAGCCCCTTACTGTGACCCTCAATTTCTTAGCCAACCTCACTGGGGCTGATGGTATGACACAGCCCTTCCTAATAATTGTAAGTGGAAGTTGGCTGGGTAGGCTTCAAACAAAGCTTTGGCTTTTCCTAATAAAAAGGGACAGACTTGGCTGGTAGAGCTCTTTATCCTTTTATCCTTTTGTCCTCCTTCCTACCTAAACACAGACATAGTAGTTAAAGCTGTAGCAGCAGTCTTGTTTTTCTGGGGCAAAAACACATGTGCAAAAGACCAAGAAAATTGCAGAGATCACGGAATTGCAGAAGCAATACTGGCAGCCACCTCCCTGTGGACTTTTTGTTATATAAGACTAAAACAAACAAAACTAAAAAACATTTTAAAAGTCTTTCTCAGTGAGATTTTCTGTTATTTGCAGCCAAATGCAACCTGAATGTAAGCTCCTTTGGAGTACATGACTGTTAGTAATAAAAACAAATATTTTGGGAATTATAGTAAGAGGAGTAATAAGAAACAACAATAAAAACAAATGTTGTCAAGTCTTGGTTGCAACATTTCATGGAAGTTTCTACAATTTCCAGCCTCAGGAAACAAGGATGGGTTGAACGAGAAGATATGATGCCTTCTCTCATTTTCTTTTTAAGGCCATAGAGCCTCTGTAGGATCATGCAACAGATTAGAATCTTCCCGGTGGAGTTTTAGCACCAGTTGCGTCTCCATACTCATGATGGAGAAGAAGAGGAAAAACTCAAACTATACTTTGGTTTCCTTATTTCATAAATGAAGATAATGGAAGCAGCTAAAGCTCCAGAACTACCGTAAAACATGGCAGCCAAAAGAACCGTTAGCCGTTTCTAAACATTAAACTGTATAGACAGTCTCAACAGTCTTGGCTGGCGTTCGGTTACAGTAAAAGAATAACGTGGCAAAACTGGTAATGTCATAATCATTGAGGGACATGCTTTCAGGCATCAGAAGGTGAAAGGAAGAAAGAGGATCCTCACCATTAGGTCTTAAGGGCTGCAAGAAAAGAAAATCCAGGGAGAAGTAAAAGCATACTCTGCATTTATCTATGTAACCAATGCCCTTTGCAGTGAATCTGATACACTGCTGAAACAGGCACCACAGCAGAAAAATTAAAAAGTAAATTCCTCAGCTAGAGCTAAGCCCCTGAGTGTCCAGAAAAGTCGCTGAAAGAAGTCCTTGAGGGGCACCAACCAGCCCATCATCATTTTTCCTCGGAGAAAAAGAATTTCCTCAGAAATAGGAGGTGGAACAGTTTTTCTTGATCTCAGAGCTTCTGCTCGTTCTTAACTAGATATACGAGAATGTGTTGCTCAAGTGCCTCTGTGGTTACCAGCTTACAAGAGCTAAGCTTAAAAAAAAAGGAGGGAGAGAGGGAGAGGGGGGGAGAGAGAGAGAGAAAGAGAGAGAGAGAGAGAGAGAGACAGAGAGAGACAGAGAGAGAGAGAGAGAGAGAGAGAGAAATACACTGACATCAGGTGCTACCAAGATGCACCAACAGCATCTTAACAAGGTGCCAAAATTGGGCTCCTGGGACAAAAGTCTCCAATTTAAGGGCACCTGGGGAATACGAACATTTTCAAAGGTAGATAACCACTTTGGATTAATTCAAGGATTAACCTTAAATGACTGTGACCCTTCATCAGTTTTCAGAATAGCTTTATTCACTTAATACTCAGAAGATATATTGAAGCAATTTGATGTATTAAATTTGTAGAAATTTCAATTTGCCGAAAGTGCTATCCTCTTACCTCTCATGAGAACAGCCACATTTCTGTGACTCTGTATGGCCTACCTTGGGGCAACAATATATAAAACATCTGCCAAAGTAAAACCAAAGGAGGAGGATGTGGATGCTTTCCATTCATTTGATGTTCCAAGGTGAACAATTCTGGTTTTTACAATGATTGCTTAAATCACTATTGGTGAAGTATTTGTTTTAGAGGGATCTTAAACAACAATTCTGGATAATTACTAAACATAGGTTTACGGGTCAAATGGAGCTCAGATCCTCTGTAAAAATGTGTTCTTGATAGGTCAATCTTTGAAAACTAAAAGGATTCTTTTTTCACGTACTCACCTATATTTTATGATGACTAGTTGTCAAGTTCTCCAATTACTCAGATAAATGGTTGGCATGTGATGTAAATCACACACCCACACTCTCTCTCTCTCTCTCTCTCTGGCATTTAACCTTTCTTGCTTTTTCAAAGAACATCTGAATTCTAGTGCCCCTTCTGTAGTTTTAACACACAACTTAGTTGCCATAGCAATACTCTCCAGTCTTGAAATACCTCTAGGATGAAACTGGTTGAGGCATATTTACCATGTCCCCAAACTGTTTCGAGGCTCCAGGATTTCTGGCCCCCTAAGCGTTCACATAGTTCAGACTCCAGCATCTATTGGGAACCACAGATATTTCTTTATTCTACGGTTTTTCTGGGAACCAGAGCTCTGAGTTTGAGGGTAATAAGGGAAGACTTTAGTGTGATGCAGATAGGCTGAGAGAGAAACAACAGTTAGTAATAAATCACGGATCAGTGAGACAAGGAAGAATTCCTTGATTCGGGGTTGTGACAGATGACACTCAGCATGACTGAAATGAAGCAAATTTTGTATGCTATCCTTCCAATTTCAACTAGAATTATAGGCAATCTTAATCCAAGCTAGAAGAGCCATATATTTAGATCTTTGTTGTATTTTTCAGACTATAAAAAGGAAATTTCTAGCTCTCTAGACTGCAAAGAAGGATGTCTTAATGTAAACAGACGTACTGCTTGCCCGTGCAGCCCTCAGACAGGATGAGACGGAAACCATGTAGAACTGGCGAGGCGAGCATCCCTGCCCGTGCTACTGTCAGCGTCTAACTTCAGAGCTTAATCTCGGTCATTTGCTGGAGATGCCGGATCTTTAGCAGTTTCCTCACATACACTTAGATCATATACACTGAGCAAATATGATGTCCAATTTAGTTGATAAATAGAACTCCCTTAAGTTGCACTAACATACTATGTTGTCAGTTCAGTCAATGAGTGTTTATTGAGTACTCACAGCACAGAGAACCATACTAGGCACTTGGAAACCACTGCAAAGATTCAAGTCCGTCACAATGTTAAAAAAAATCACTATCTGCAATTTGAGATTATCTGTGGTCCTACTGGAAATTGAGGGTTGCATAGACATAGAAAATACTCAAATAATTACAAAACATTATTTGAGTCATTAGCTTCATTTTCTTTCCCCACCCTTATCAACTAAGCCTTCATTTGGAACTATGAAATAGGGAAAAAATTGACTATTTTGTGATTCCTGTCCTTTTTCTTTTCTGTGCCTATGCTTTGGGAGGGAAATGGATGAGGAGGGCGGTAAGCAGTAGGAAGAAGGAAAAATAGCAGTCAAAAGCAGGTTTTGTTTTCTTTCTTTTTATTTTTTACTCTGACAATGGCTATTAGAATTTAAAATTCTCATATACTGTGACCCTAATTAGCTCATGGAACTTAATCCTGCAGAAACAAAAGCACCATTGTGGAACGATATACGCTGAAAGATACTTATTTTCACATTATTTGTAGTGATCAAAAAAAGAAAATAATTCTATTGTCCATCAATAGGGGAATGGTTGAATAAATTATGATATATACATACTGCAGAGCATTATACAGTTATTAAAGGACTCATTTATACACACACACACACACCTTTTTTTTTTTATTTCAGCATATTATGGCGGTACAAATGTTAAGGTTACATACATTGCCCTTGCCCCGCCTGCCCCCTTGAGTCAGAGCTTCAAGCCTGACCATCCCCCAGACGGTGCACATCACACTCATTACGTATGTATATACCCATCCCCTCCTCCCGCCTCCCGTCTGCCCCACACCCGATAAATGTTGTTCCTGTATGTCCACTTAGTGTTGATCAGTGAAACCAATTTGCTGGTGAGTACATGTGGTGCCTGTCTATCCATTCTTGGGATACTTCACTTAGTAGAATGGGTTTCAGCTCCATCCCGGAAAATACAAGAGGTGCTATATCACCATTGTTTCTTATAGCTGAATAGTATTCCATGGTATACATATACCACATTTTATTAATCCGCTCATGTATTGATGGGCACTTGGAAGAACCTAAAAAAAATTGAGTGTGATTAGACTTTTGACCTCAGTGGTGTGTAACAAGAGAAGGAGACTGGGATAATCAGGTCATAAAGGGCTTTTTATGTTATGTTAAGGGGGAATAATAACTTAATGTATAAGAGAGACCTTGGTTCAAACCCCAATTCTGTTTTCTGTATAATTCTGAGCAAGTCACCTTATATCTTTGAGCTTTTGTTATCTTACACTAAAAGGGACTAAGAATGCCTGCCTTGTAAGATTGTTCCAGATTAATAAATATTTATTGTGTGCCTTTTATGTCCATCACACTCTAGATAAAAAAGACAAAATGAGGCCTGTGCTGTCATGGGGCTTACATTCTGTTGGTCGCTATGAGGTTTAAATGAGATAACATCTGGCAGTCCTTGTTACATAATGGACATTCAGAAGATGTCTATTTCTCAGCCAGGGTTCACATATATTCTAGAGTATGGACAATTTGTCTGGGTTCTTCTCTGATTAATTTAAAAGCACATAATTTATGGTCTTGAAGTTTTGAGTGATTCATCACTATGAATGAAGATTATCTAGGACCCAAAGTTTTCTTTCAAAAGGATATGTCTAAGATTTAGAATTTTCTTCTTTTCTTTGGCAATTCTCAAAAGTCTTGAAGAATTTCTGTTATTTCTAAAAATCTATTTTAGTAAATCTATGGGGTTACAAAGATGACATGCCTCAAAGTAATTTACCATTAATTGTAGGAATAGATACAACACATCAAAAAGAAACACAGGAAAATGCTATAAAA
>CAUYRT010013817.1:0-20735 GCA_963574885.1 Lepilemur ruficaudatus
TTGTCCCAGCTACTCGGGAGGCTGAGGCAGAAGGATTGCTTGAGCCCAGGAGTTTGTGGTTGGTGTGAGTTATGGTGATGACAGGGCACTCACTCTAGCCTGGGAAAAAGTGTGTGACTCTTTCTAAAAAAAAAAAAAAAAAAAAAAAAGGCAATAGAGACTAGAAGGAGAGGAAACGACTCCCACCTCCTGAACCCGACATAAATGGACTATGGGAGGAAAAGACATCGCTATTGTGAAGACTTCAGGGAAAGTCTGAAGTGACCTAAGGGTGTAGGAAGAAGACGAAGAGTTCAGTGAAGAGGCTGAGGATGTATGAAGAGAAGTTAACCACTGAATACGGCTTGAGAGGGGTTAAAGTGGGGTGGAGAACCTGCGGCCTTGGGGCCACATGTGGCCTTCTGGATCCTTGAGTGTGGCCTTCTGACTGAATTCAAATTTTACAGAAGAAATCCTTTCGTTCTGTGAAGTCTGGATACAGTTGAGGGACTGTACTGGGTGGCCTGGAGAGCCACATGCGGCCTTAAGGCTGCAGGTTCCCCACCCTTTGGCCCAGAGCAATTTGCAGATGAAAGTAAAAAAGAGGGAAGATAGGCCACTCGATTATTTACACTTCAGATGGAGATGAAAGCTATAGTGATAGGAGGCCTGGTGAGTTTAGCGTGCATCAGAAGAATCCTAGCAACCCCTCTGGTAGATAGAAAGGATCCTCCCATCACACCATGGTTTGAATGATTTGAGAAGTGGGTGGATGGAGAGAGTCCATCACATTTGGTCTTTCTCTCCTACCCAAGCACCACAGAGGCCATTCAGAAGTGTCAGCTGGATGGAGACACAAGACTACCCTGCTCATGGCACCAGCCTGGGCACACGGAAAGCAATTCCGCTCTGCATAATAACCCTGCACTAGGGGCGGCCTGTCACACCTTCATTCCCCTTGTTATCCAGGATCACAACCCCAATGTCCAAAAAGACTAAAAACCAGGCTTCTTTTCAAAGACAGACCACAACACTCAACTTTCCTACCTGCTGTCCACGCTGCCTAGGCAAGAAAAAGCTGGCCAAACAGAAGGCTTCCTTCCACTGGTTCTGACTCACCTCTGTTGCTTGCTAGCTTCTCTCTACAGAAATTTCTTCAGAGTAATGAGAACATATGTGTATGCCAAGATTCAAGGAAAATGTTACTTCTAGTCAGAGAAAGAAATTACAATGCTTAGCCTCTAAGGAAAAGTGGCTTACTGTAAATCAGGCCCTTGAGAATGGTGTCATTTAGATGCTCCCCAAAGCTGTTAGGAGACTTATTAAATATTTCATAATTAATAATAATGTCTTCAGGACTGTCTCTCTCACAGAACTGACCCTGTAAGGGAAACCAAAAGTAATCAGACGTGGAACTGACTTCCTGCCCACTAACCAGATCTTGGTGGTATAGGTCATTTGTCCTCTGAGTATTTATCAGTTAAATGCCCATATTCCCGAGTCAGGTATCATCCAAGAGCAGATCATTAAGGAAATATTTAAAATAGCTATCTGGGAGAAGACAAAGGGTGAGGGAGGGAGAGGGAGAGAGGGAGAGAGGGAGAGAAGGAGAGAGGGAGAGAGGGAGATGAAGAGAGAGAGAGAGAGAGAGAGAGAGAGAAAAGAGAAAAGAAAGAAATAAAATAGCTATCTGTAGTAGCCAGCCTCGAAGATGGCCCCAGTGAGCCCCACCTCCTGATAGTCAAACCTTGGTATTCATACCCTCTTCCCACATTGTACCAATGTCAGTCTGTATAACCAATAGATTACGGCAGAGGTACGTCACTTTCAAGATTAGGTTATATAAGACTAGCTGAGTCTTGGGCTCCCTTGGATCACTTGCTGTGGGGGGAAACCAGTTGCCACATGGGACAGCACGGTGTAAAGTAGCTAAGGCCTGCCAACAGAGTGAGCTTGGAAGTGGTTCCTCCCTGAATCCACCCATCAGATGACTGCAGTCCAAGCCAAGAGTGAAGTCAGAACCACCCAGGTAAGCAGCTCCCAGATTGTTTGACTCCCAGACACTATTTTCAGGTGATAAATGTTAGGGTAATTTGTTACACAGCAATAGATAATGAATTCGTTATCCTATACAGAACTGAGAAGGAAAGCAGAAGGTTTAACCTCAGTTACTATACCACATTCAAGACCAATTTCTGTCCATAAGAAAGCAAATTACTCAATCATTCAACAATTACTTTTTGAAAGTCAAATGTGAGCAAGGTATCTCTAAGCAACATCAGCTTTCATATAGTCTATAATCTTCTATAAAATAAAGAGAATAATGACAAAGACATACACGTAGCTGCTCAATCCACTGGTTCATTAGCTTTGTAAGTTTTCTTGTTCCTAATGCTTTACACCCCACTCCCTGCTTTCACAACCCCTCTCTGGAAGGTACATTAGGCCCCACTCCCTAGCTGTTTTGAGTGCTCAGTGCCCTTCTGACTGTGAGGCCAGCAAATTGTATTTTCTCATACTCATTGTTACCGCATGCTCTCCCATCTAAGGGGGAAAGAAAGGTAGGTGCCTTGACTCCATTAATATTGAGATAAGGAGGAATGCATTTAGTATTTTACTAGGAGGAAATCCTGATCACAAGTGCTGGGAACAATTCTAGTTTGTGCAATTAGTGACTAAGTGGCACCAGGGGCGCTGATACAATCACTGCTCAAGTCCCGGTCGCAGCAGAAATGGCGATGGCGGAGGGGGTATGCCGCCCCTTACCCCTCACTAGACTCTGCTGTCTCTCAAAGCAGCAGGGGGGTTGTGCTGCTCTGAGGGAATCAAAAGCCTCCCTCTGCACAAAGAAGGTCAAAGGGCGAGCTTTCTTTCCATCAACCACAAAACCAGCTTCTGCCAAACCTACACAGCGTGGTAGGCCAAAAGAGGTGAATGGAGCTCCAGACAGAAAACCACAGCGAGACTCTCCTCCCGCCGCCGCCGCCTGGGGTCTGAGTCAGGTGACTCCTCAGGGCAAACAACAAATCTAAACAAAGATCACTCCCCACATGACAGATTGAAGGGAAGAAGACGACCCTTGCAGTAAGACCAAGCTGCCCAGTCCTCCCAGCGCAAAGCCATTAACTCCTGCTTGCTTGCAGTCTCAGGAAACTGAAGGAGCTACAAGTTAATTCAGCAGCTCAGTCTTCAGGGATGCACCTGGAGCAACTTGGGACCCCATCCCAGGACACAGGCGCCGAACACTGCACACACGCCTCCGGCTCCACCACGAAGGCGGGACCCCTCCCCACCAGCTGTCACCGGCGCTCGCGATCAGTCACAGCCAGGGTAGCCCGTTCCCTCTAGCCGCTCCCCCTGCGGCTGCGACTCCGCGGAGGCGGCACAGAAGACGCTCTTCCTAAGGCTCTAGGGGCGAGGGCACGCCCGTCCCCCAGAAAGGGGCGTCAGGGTGGGCGCGGCCCCAGGCCCAGGGTGGCTCCCGATCCATCATCCCCCTCCCCGGGAACGACATGCGCCTCACCTTGTCACCGAAGCTGCGGCCCATCAGCAGGTCCGGGCTGGGCGTGCTGTCGCCACCCACGGCCTCCTCGCTGCTGGAGCCAGCCAACGGGTGCGGCATGTCGCGCAGGGAGTGGGGCCCCGTGGACGGCAGGGCCTTGGGGGGCCCGCCCGCCATGGCGCGCTCCTCCGGGGACGCGCCGCTGCCGCTTCCTCCTGCCGCCCGCCGCAGCTGGCTCCCCGAGGCCCCGTTCGGCCGCCGATCGGCCAGAGGCCCTGCACCGGCGGGGCTGGCAGCCGCCGCCGCCCGCCGGCTTGTCTCTGCGGGCGCCGTACCGGGCTGCTCCGCGCCGCGCGCCCCCGCTCCGCGCCCGAGCCCGCCGCGGGTCCGCCAGCAGCTCTGCCGCGGCGCCCGGCCCGCAGCGCCACACCGTCCCCGCTCGCGGCCCCGCCCCCGCGCTTCGCGGCCGCCGGGGAGGGGGCGGGGACACGGGGGGAGGGGGCGGCTCCGCCCCGCCCCGCCCCGCCCCGCGCGGCAGGAAGTGCGCTCTCGGCCCTCCGCGGCGGCCCCCGGGTGTCCAACCTCGCCCGGGGACGCGGGTTGTGCGGAGGCCGCGCGCAGCCCCCAGAGCAAATGTTTAACGGAAATCAGAGGTGGAAAAAAACGTTGGAGGATCCTATTCCGTTCCACCCGCACTTACTGACGCGCCCGCCGGTAGCCACGCCTCGGGCCGGGGGTTTTGGGCCACGCACGTGAGTCAGGGTCTTCTGCCACTAAGGCACGCGCAGAAGTTACCCAGAATAGAAGGAATTACGACGCGTATGGTAAGAATAGCATAAAGGGTTTTGAGGCGCAGAGGAGCTAGGGAACATCAGGTGGGAACGTACAAGGGAATTCAAGGAGGCAGTTTGGGTTTCTTCAGATGCTCGCTGAGCTGCCCGTGCCGTGTTGCTTCCGCTGCTAAGCTTACTTTATGTAAGGTTAAACCTCAGAAGAGTAAGCATCCGTAAATAAAGAAAGAGTGCTGCAAATGATATATGACTCTTAACTCCCACTTCAGCCAGACTTTTGAAAGAACCGTGAGGTTCAAGTTATTTTTCATGCATTCGTGTTTCCTTCCCAGGCCTTTGGCTGAGCTGCAGTCTTCAGCTTCATTTGCTGGCCTGGTGCAGATCATCAAAGGGTACTTCCAGCTCTTTGGGGTGTAAGTGCACCTCCTTTTTTTACCTTAACTGTCCTTGGAGCTTCTGTTTCTAAGGCCAAGTCATCAGAGGGTCATCAATCCCTTTAGCAAAGTAGTGGGTAGGGTGGCTCATGGCGATGGAGCACATTTTCCCCTACCCATTCCCAAACTCCCAAGGTTTGCCCCGTTCTACTTGCTAAAAGGTGGTGATAGGCCGGGCGCAGTGGCTCATACCTGTAATCCTAGCACTCTGGGAGGCTGAGGCCGGAGGATTGCTCAAGGTCAGAAGTTCGAAACCAGCCTGATCAAGAGTGAGACCCCCGTCTCTACTATAAATAGAAAGAAATTAATTGGCCAACTAAAAATATATAGAAAAAATTAGCCAGGCATGGTGGTGCATGCCTGTAGTCCCAGCTACTTGGGAGGCTGAGGCAGAAAGATTGCTTGAGCCCAGGAGTTTGAGGTTGCTGTGAGCTAGGCTGACGCCACGGCACTCACTCTAGCCCGGGCAACAGAGTGAGACTCTGTCTCAAAAAAATAAATAAATAAAAAATAAAAGGTGGTGACAGATCTTGACGCTGGGATTCCCTTAGGTCTCTCCCACAGTTTTGTGTAGAAACAAGTGGAATGCAGAGTTGAAGCTGACCCAAAATATCAGTCAGATACTGTGAGCTTCAAAGACCTTCCATTATTTCCCCTGGAGTAATTTATGGGGTTGGACCCTTAGTCCTCAAGCTATTATCTTTTATCATCCCCACATGAGTCTGCCTTGGCTGAGAAAAATAGGATGCGGAGGGCACTGGGAACAATTTTAAATGCTGCATCTACCTCATAGGAATGCCAAGGTCTGGTCCTCTTGGACTTGGGTAAAATTGTTAATACTTTTATATTCAAGGGCTGTTTACAACTACTACAGACTATCTGTTCTCCTGAATTAGCATTAAAATAAATAGCACAGTATAACTAGAAATGAGCGTTCTATAGATGTATAGGTTTTTCTTATTGAATGGTGCTATTTATTTTAATTACAACACCACCTTAACATAATGAAGATCTTAGTTTATTGACTTCCTACAGCTTTCTCTTTAGGACACCAAGGAAAAGTGAAAAAAGACCCACATTTGGGGAAGTTGCTTGGTGGATACAACGCGTATTGCTCCAGTGATGGATGCACGGAAGGTCCTGACTTTACCCCAATGCAATATGTCAGTGTAGCAAAATTGCACTTGTACCCCATGAATATGTACAATGAATAAAGAATAAATGTTTAAAAAGATCCATATTTGAATTCCTGTTTTGTCACTACAAGTGGGTGACCATGAGCAAATTAACCTTAACAAACCTGTTTCTAACCTAAGAGGGGGGAGGATGGAGAGCAGGTAATAATACTTACCTTATGAGAGTTAAATTGCATTCTCTATGTCACGTTCCTAGCAAGATGCTGGTGTGGCATAGGTTCTCTCTAAATGTTAATTCCCTTCCTTTCCCTCTCTCTCATGTTTTCTCTACTGTTCTTATAAAATAATAATCAGAGAGTTTTCATAATTAAATACGCTGCACTCCAAACTCCTCCATTTGCTCAGTTTGAATCAGACTACTACTTTTCTATTCTGCCACTAAAACAAGAAAAGAACCAGAGTTCCTAAAAGGCCGTATGAAAGAGTTTATTTATTTATTTTCCAATTTCCTGGTTGGTCAATGGCATCTAGCCACAATGATCCAGTGGGTAGTCATCAAAACTAAAGAAAGTGAACTTCCATGGAAAATATTTTGGTAGAAAGTTTCCACCATTCAAATTTAGCCCAGGCCTGTCTGTTCATATTCACCATTTCCTGTTGTATTTCAGTGTTCCTTGTGGTAAGAAATTGTCACCGAAATAACTTAAGTGTCTCAGAGCATATGACTGTGCTTCTACTAAAAGTTTTTAAAGCAACATAGTGGTAAGGAGGAAGTGTGTGAAGTTTCTGTATCAGACTAGAAGGCTGTGGAGTTTGTTGGAATTTATGGAGAGAAGCTTGGATTTTTAGGGCTAAGCACTGAGGATGACACTAGATGTATGTGCATGGGGTTTCGGGGAGGTCCCCAATGCCATCAGAACCCAAGAACACAGCATGGGGCCTTCTCTATCCATAGGGAATCTTAGGCACTTAGGCTGGCACTTTTCAGGAGACAGGGCCTTGGGCCTCAGAATTTAGTAAGCTTGCCAGACTGGAATCCTGTAAACCTCACTAGCAAGCCTATCGGGCTGTACATGGGTGCCCAGACCTCAGAAACAAAGCAGTCTCAGCGAAGCATTCTCTCATTCTCTCCCCTGGTACAGCTTGCGCTTAGGCCTTCTTCATGTTTGTGTTAGCTGCTTATCCTCTTCTGGTCTTTAGTACAATCATAGCTTTATTCTATATGGCATCCCAAGCCCTGCCTCAAAATAACACCACCATTTCTGAAGTGGACTGCTGGTGAAGACAAAGGAGGTTTTCAGAGAACATTCAGAGTGACACGTAGCAAGCCACAGAGGGCTGTCTCAAACAAGGCGGGGTCAACTGAAAAGGCGCAATTCCCAACAGAGACAAAATTGTCTGGACCTTTTCTTTTTTTTGTGTGAGAGGGTCTTGCTCTGTCATCCAGGCTGGAGTGCAGTGGCACAAACAGAACTCACTGTGACCCCACATTCCTGGGCTCAAATGACCCTTCCACCTCAGCCCCCCAAGTAGCTAAGATTACAGGCACACGCCACCATGCCTGGCTCATTTTTTTAATTTTTAAAAATTTTTTTTAGAAGTCCGCTTGCTCAAGGCTTCTTGGGTGTGGCTCCCAGTGGAATTTTAAATATATATATATATATTTAAAAAATTTTTTTTGTAGAGACAGGGATCTCACTATGTTGCCCAGGCTAGTCTTAAACTCCTGGCCTAAAGCAATCCTCCCTCTTCAGCCTCCCAAAGTGCTGAGATCACAGGCATGAATCACCATGCCCTGCCCAAAATTATGTGGACAATTTAATTCAGCCAATGATGTCCCAGGAAAGAAGCAAGGTCCACTTGAGTCTAAGGCCTGAAGAGTTTTGCAAACAAGAAATTGGAATCTGCCCCTGAACCAGCAGAGGGGCTTGTGGGTAAATGATAGGATCATTTTCTCTCTCCATATTGAACTCCTAGCCTCCCCAAAGCATGAAGACCCTCATACAGTGAGTAGTGTAACACAGCCATGGAGTCAGTGCTGTGAATCTCAAACCTCGGGGTACTTAAGAACCACCTAGAAACTTGTTAAAATGCACATTTCCAGACCTCATCTAAGAGATTCTGTGTCTGAGGTGAGGCCTGGAGTATATTTAATTTTTTTTTTTTTTTTTTTTGAGATAGAGTCTCACTGTGTTGCCTGGACTAATGCCATGGCGTAAGCCTAGCTCACAGCAACCTCAAACTTCTGGGCTCAAGCGATCCTCCTGCCTCAGCCTCCCCAGTAGCTGGGACTACAGGCATGAGCCACCATGCCTGGCTAATTTTTTCTATATATTTTTAGTTGGCCAATTAATTTCCTATTTTTTTTAGTAGAGACGGGGTCTTGCTCTTGCTCAGGCTGGTCTTGAACTCCTGACCTAGAGCGATCCAGCTGCCTCGGCCTCCCAGAGTGCTAGGATTACAGGCATGAGCCACCGCCCGGCCTATTTTAAATTTTTAATATAATTAATTTTAAATTTAAGTTAATATTTAATTTTTAAAATTTAACAGCCTCCTAAGTGATGCTTATGCCGACGCTGGTCTATAGACTATACTGTGAGAAACATTGTTTTCATAGTTCTATCCATTTCTCTAAACCATAAATTGACATTCCAAACCTCCTGTTGTAAATCACATTTGTTAGCATGTACTTTGGAGAAATTTCCTGTTTACTGGAAACTAGCTTTAAAGGCAAATTTCTATTACAAAATTCTACGACAAGGTCTTTTTGCCCCTAAACTTTTATGTTATTTTTATAACATAAAAGCATCTACTAGCATCTACTAGGTGCTTAAAATTTAGGAGAAGAGCTCAGATGAACTACACCATCTGTTGATCCCTTCATTTCGTCACTCTGGCTGTGAAGTGGATCACAGTGGAGTGGATATTTTCCAGAGTCCCAAAGTAGCTGGGTCTCATCTGGCCATAGAAATGCAATTGGCTGCCACCACGGAAGGACACCTGCTACCTGGCTCTCTTCACAAGCAGGCTCCAGTGTGTGGGGGCGTGGGCATGGATGTGGCTACCCATTAGAGAGGCTGGGCTAGAGAAAAGCTTGAACTGGCAAGTACTAGAAGCCCTGTCATTGAGTCTTGTTAGCAGTGACTCTTTGAACAGGATGGAAAACCTACTCACTGGCTGCATGCCTCCATGATGTTTAGTTCCATCTCTAGGAATGATCCTTAAAAGGTATCTAGAAGTGAATGTTCACACGTCATATGACATCACATGCTTTCAGAATATAACAGAAATGCATACGTATATTCGCCAAAAGATGCATCTGAAAATCTCCACAGCAGTGCTATGTAGCAGCCAAAACTAGAAACAACTCACATGACTAGCAACAGTGGAATGCATAATAAACGTGGTACATTAGCACAGTGGAATGTTGTATGACAGTAAGAATGAAGGAACGACATGGTGAATGGATCTCACAAACATAATGGTGAGTGAAAGAAACTAGATACAAAAGAATATCTACCATAGGATTCCATTTATATGAAGTTCAGAAACAGGCAAAACTAATATATAGTGCAAGAAATAAGAGTAGCGTTACCTTTATAGGAAGTTTCTGGGGTACTAATAAATTCTGTTTTTTGATCTGAGGGCTGTTTTTTTTTTTTTGTAAAAATTCATCAAGCAGTACATTCACAATTTGTGAGCCTTTATGTTCTACTTTAATAAAACGTTTATGTTAGTCGGGCGCAATGGTTCATGCCTGTAATTCCAGCACTTTAGGAGGCCGAGGCGAGAGGATCACTTGAGGCCAGGAGCTGAAGACCATCCAGGGCAATAGCAAGACCCCGTCTCTACATGCATGGCATGGTGGCACACAACCGTAGTCCCAATACTTTGGGAGGCTGAGGCAGGAAGATAGCTTGAGCCCCATAGTTTGAGGTTGCAGTGAGCTATGATGATGCCGCTGCACTCCAGCCCGGGCAGCAGAGTGAGACCATGTCCAAAAAAAAAAGAAAAGAAAAGAAAAAGAAAAAAATAAATTACGTTAAAAGGACATCTAGGCTGTGACCCTCACTTCCTAAGTGGGAAGCTGAGACACAGAGATAGTAAGTACTTGCTTGAGGTCAACCACCGAGCACTCCTGCTAGTGCTCCCTTGCACTTGGGTGCATACTGATGCACATGTGGGTTTGGGTTTGGGTGGGTTTGCCTTTTGGGCATAAAGGCAAAAGGTAAAGGAGTGAGGAAATAAGTGAAAAGAAAAAAAGAGAGAAGTGTCAGCCACTAAGTCGCCTACCAGTCATTTGCTCCTTCTTCATTGCTTCATTGCTTGTTGCCCTGTCTCTCTCGTCTCCCTTCCTTTCAAATGCAGTCACATGTGGACCGATGCCTGGAGCTGCTGCAGCCATCTTGTAACCATGAGCACAGACATTCCTGATAGATAGCTGAGTGGGTAAATGGAAAGAGCCTGTGCCTTTGGTGGCATCGAGTCACTGCACCTAAATCTAGATTTGTTAAGTAAAAAGTAAGCATCCCTGTGGTCTCAGGCGGTTTAGCGCTGATCCCTGTAACTTGCAGCCGTACTCATCCTTATTGTGCAGGAGACAAGGAGTATGAGCAAGCAGGAGGAAGTCTACCTAGACAGTTCACCCCATGCATTGCGCTGTTCACAGAAGCACCATCCTTCTATAACAAGCATTCTCAAAAGGGGAAATATCGCCCCCAAGGGGAGGAAAACCGGTTCCTGGGATAGGGGCAGCAAATAAATCTTAGATATTAGAATGGTTTGTGGCCCTTCCAAGCTCAGCCCCACTCCCCTGACAAAATCTTACTCCTTAGTATTTAATTTTTCTAGTTATGGATAAACTCTTCCCCTTAAAGAGCAGTAATAACAAAAAGCAGGCTGAGAAACACTGCTTTGTAAAGCCTGACTCCTCCCAGATCCCTGCCCCAAGTTCCACCACTGTGGCAGCTCCAGCCAGGCCTGCTCTGCCCGGTCTCTCCTGGACTCTGTAACCCGGGCCCACACACAGGTCCTCACTACACAGAGGGAGTGAGGCTGTGTGCGCCGAGCCCTTGTCTTTCTGAATACCCTGCGGGCAGTGTAGCAAGATAGAGCGGGGGGCACAGCAAGAAAATAATACTCAGTACCCTGATTATAGATCCAGGTGAATTGACTTGCTAAAGTCAGGGCTTCCCCCCACACCTCCCAGCTACATAAGGTAATGAATTGTGCTGGAGTTTCAGGATGCTCTGATTGGTAGGGTGGGAGGCGTGGCTTTCCCTTCTGCCCCCACTCAGGGCTCCCTGTGACATCACTTGGAGAACACCACCACCGCCACCACTCATGAAAAAAAGCCGCACTTACCACACACTTATTAATCTGATTTCCTCTGCCTGCTGGAATAGCAGCCTTTGGACTTAGGCCAATACATGGAAACTTCTAGAAGTTTTCTATCTGTTGGCATGCTTATTTTTTTCGAAAATCAAACTCAGTCTTCTGTGAGGCTTCTTAAGCCACCCTGCCCCATGCTAGAACGAAGGTTCGTTCAGCTCCCAATTTCTAGTGCACGGGGTGTATCTTGTCTCCTCCAGCTCAGCATCCTTGTGAGGTTGCCAATCTCTCAAACTTACTCATGCAACAGTTTCCCATCATCAAATCAAGGCAGACCCAAGTTCTTCCCAGGAAAAGCCACACATCCAGTGCCTCAGGGAGGGATCTTAGGAGACTTTGATGATACTAGTATTTTTTTTTTTTTTAGAACCCTGGTACTAATAATTTAACAACGAGTTAAGAGCAAAGTTCTAGCTTCACCTCGACCACTGGATTTCTGTCTAGCCTCAGAATTAAGATTTGCAGTGTTGACGTTCATCCATCCGTCAGCACCACTACCATCCAGGACCCCCTGCGGTCAGTACATGGGTACCTGGCTGGTACCTTCTTGGGATCAGGGAACTTCAAGAGGATACCAGAAACTAAGCCATGTCACTGCTCCCTTAAAAAAATAGAATATATGCTTAAAATCATAATTGGACAGTTACGTGTAACCACTAATAGAACAGAATAGTATTTTTTTAAAAAGCTACTCCCATTTAGACAGCTGCTGTATTTTTCTAGAGTAGAAGGGATGCCCTTTATATTTGGTGATACTGCTATTGATGGTATTCCATCACGTGGATAAGAGAGAAGCTACACAGTGTCCTTCCAGCTGGCACCCAGCCAGTCTCAGGCTAGCAGGGCAAGTGAAGGAGGGGTGGGAGGAATATCCCCCCCCTGCAGCTCCAGATGGTACAGGAAGCAAGGAATTGTGCAGAGCTAAGTAAAGTAAAGAACCAAGATCAGAGAACCAGACTAAGGGGTCTGAGTTGGTCAGTAAAGCAAAGGGGAGTGGTAGTAGTGGCAAAAGCAAATGTCAAAGGTTAAAAAAAAGGTCAAGGTTCAAGAACCAGGAGCAATAGGTCCAGCAGATAAGCTTTCTAGTGACCCTGAGCAGCATCTGGGTGGGCATTGTTGTAACTGTGAACCTTTGTGCTTGCTGGCGTGGGGGGCCTGGCCTGGCCAGGACAGCCAGACTCAACTATTCTGGAAAGTGACTCTGAGCTAGCGGGGGATTTGGACAGGAGAAATGACTTCTCAAAATTCCTTCCTGAACACCCACATAATTTGCTCAAATTAAGCACTAGACTGTAAAGGGACCAACTCTGTGTATCCAAAGGCAGGATGCTTTCTTGGCTTAGATATACTCCCTGAGGAAGGATGTGGCTAGCAAGAATAATTGCCGCCTCCCCTTTTAAAAAATATTTTTAGAGATGGGGTCTCACTCTGTTAATACAGGCTGAAGTGCACTGGCATGATGACAGCTCACTGCAGCCTCAAATTTTTGGGCTCAAGTGATCCTCCTAAGTAGCTAGGTCTATAGGCACATACCACCATGCCAGCTGGTTTTTTGAAAATTTTTTGTAGAGACTGGATCTCACTATGTTGCCCAAGCTATCTTGGAACTCCTGGCTTCAAGTGATCCTCCTGCCTCAGCCTCCCAAAGTGCTAGGATTACAAATGTGAGCCACCATGCCCTGCTCCCCCTCCTATTTTAATTTAAACTTTTTATTGTAGAATAGTTTTAGATTTCCTGAAAAGTTGCAAAGATAGGACAGAGAGTTTTTGCCTGCTCCTCACCCGGTATCTCCTACTGTTAGCATCTCATGTCATTCTGGTGTGTTTGTCACAACTAAAGAGCCAACTCTGGTACATTACTATTAACTGTGTACTTCATTCCGATTTCACTCGTTTCTTTCCTAATGTTCTTTTTCTATTTCAAAATCCCGTCCAGCTCCTTAATATTTAGAAATTTAAAAAATTTTTTTTAAAAGACGACAACAACAACAAAAAATTGCATCCAGATACCACATCATATTTTATAGTCATGTCCCCTTAGTCTCCTCTGGCCTGTGGCAGTTCCTCAGACTTTCCTTGTTCACAATGATCTTGACAGTTTTGAAAGGTATTGATCAGGTGTTTTGAAGATTACCCCTCAGTTTGGGTTTGTCCGATGTTTTCCTCCTGGCTAAAGTGGGGTTATGGGTTTCAACCACCGAGGTGAGGTGCCATTCTCAGCACGTCGTATGGAGGACACGTCCTATCAACATGCGTATCGCTGAGGATGTTAAGCTCACTTGCCTGGCTGAGGGAGTGTTTGCCAGCTTTCTCCACTGCTTACCGTACAGTAGTTTTTGGAAGCACGTCACTAAGTACTGTTTGGCTCATTTTTGACCATTGCTATTAGAACTCCATTTTCACTCTTTATGTGTTTAAGGTGGGTCTCAAACCATCATCTGAGGAAACAGGACACACCCGAAAATTCCACTTAATCTCCAAAGCAACGGTGTTGGGAGATGGAGCCTAATGAGAGGTGTTTAGGTCATGAGGACTCTGCCCTCATGAATGAATTAATGCCACTATAAAAAGAGCTTGCTGGAGTGGGTTTACTCTCTTCTGCTGCTCTGCCATGTGAGGACACACAGTTTGTCCCTTTTTGCCCTTCTACCTTCTGTCATATGAGGATGCAGCAAGAAGGCACTCACCAGATGCTGGTACCTTGATTCTAGACTTCCCCAGACTCCAGACTGTGAGAAATAAATTTCTGTTCTTTATAAATTACCCAGTCACAGGCAGTCTTTTTTTTTTCTTTTTCTGTGAGACAGAGTGTCTCTCTGTCACCCTGGGTAGAGTGCAGTGGCATCATCGTGGCTCACTGTTACCTCAAACTCCTGCGCTCAAGTGATCCTCCTGTCTCAGCCTCCCAAGTAACTGGGACTATAGGTGAGTGCTAGGACACCGGGCTAATTTTTCTATTTTCAGTAGAGATGGAGTCTCACTCTTGCTTAGGCTAGTCTCGAACTCCTGACTTCAGGTCATCCTCTCTCCAAGGCCTCCCAGAGGGCTAGAATTACAGACATGAGCCACCGCACCTGGCCCTTAGGTATTTTATAGCAGCACAAAACAGATTAAGACATAGTGGTTCTACCTTTAGCTCTTTGGGGTATCTCCATATTACTTTCCATAGAGGTTGTACCTCAAAGAACTAAAAGTAGAACTACCATTTGATCCAGCAATCCCATTACTGGGCATCTACCCAAAGGAAAAAAAGACATTCTGTAAAAAAGACATCTGCACTAGAATGTTTATAGCAGCACAACTCACAATTGCAAAGATGTGGAAACAACCCAAGTGCCCATCAATACATGAGTAGATTAATAAAAATGTGGTCTATGTATACCATGGAGTACTATTCAGCTATAAGAAACAATAGTGATCTACCACCTCTTATATTATCCTGGATGGAGCTGGAACCCATTCTACTAAGTGAAGTATCACAAGAATGGAAAAACAAGTACCACTACTCACCATCAAATTGGTATTAACTGATCAACACTTATGTGCACATTTAGTAGTAACATTCATTCATCAGGTGTCAGGCAGGAGGAAGTGGAGAGGAGGGGAGGGGATGGGTATATTCACACCTAATGGATGCGGTGTGCACTGTCTGGGGGATGGACACGCTTGAAGCTCTGACTCAGGCAGGACAAAGGCAATATATGTAACCTAAACATTTGTAGTCCTGTAATATGCTGAAATAAAAGTTTTTTTAAAAAAAGACATAGTGGAAGCCCACAAAGCATTATTTGACTAAAGGATTAGATCGGCTTTTAAAGCAGAGAAAAAGCGAGAGCAGGATTCTGGCCTGCACAGGCCAAAGCATCTTATAAACAAGGACAGATTGTTTAGTTTGTGTTTTCAAATGGCTGGCATAGCATATGATTAATTCAATGTTTATTGAATAAATGACTGAGAGGGCACAATTCAGCTTTAATTGGCTTCAAATTAAAGATCAGTTAGTAGGTGTCTTGTTTAGCAGTCTTCTAGGTACTTTGAGGATACTAAAATGTACTGGAAACCTGGTCCCTTAAGAGGTGACCAAATAAGAAATAGGTGACATGAGCATTACACCTCACACATGCAGCCACTCTGCACAGGAAGCTTCGAGCATGTGGCCAGTCCTCTTCATAGCCCTCTGAAACACCAGGGTTCAATCTACTGAATAAAGGGATGAACCAGTGGCAAAATAAAACCCTTACTTTCAAGAGTAAATCAATCTGTTAAATAAAAAATTTCTAATCTAACCCTCACCCTGCCTTGTGGGCCAGCTCCCCTCACCCCACCTGAGGAGGTAGCCCTTCACGTTCCCCCATGGGAAAAGAACAGGGTGGCCTAATGCCTCGGTGTCCGTGCACACACCCGGCCTGCGGACCATGGACTGGACTTGACAAGGGGCCTCAGTCTGCACCACTGGTGGCTTGTGACTGTGCCTCACATTCCTATCATTCTTAACCATGGTTATAGACACAAGGTGAGCTTCACCTAATGGTTTAATTCTGCGGTTCCCGACCCCCAGGCCAAGGCCCAATACAGGTCTGTGGCCTGTTAGGAACCAGGCTGGGCATCACCGCCTGAGCTCCGCCTCCCCCTACCCAGTGCGGTCCGTGGAAAAATTGTCTTCCATGAAACTGGTACCCGGAGGTACCAAAAATGTTGGGACCACTGATTAGTTCACTGTCCTAAACAAAACAAAAAAATCGTGGCATCTTGGACAAGTTACTTTGTTTCTCAAAGTCTTAATATCTCCACTTCTTCAAAATAGGAAGATAATAATCGTATCGTACTCAAAGGTTGGTTTTTTTTTTTTTAATTTTTTTTAAGGAGACAAGGTCTTGCTCTGTCACCCAGGCTGGAGTGCAGTGGCTTGATGTAGCTCGCTGCAGCTTCAAACTCTTGGGTTCAAGGGATCCTCTCACCTCAGTGAGCTGGGATTATAGGCATGCACCACCACGCCCAGCTACTTTCTTTTCTCCAAATGTTGGTCTTTAGAGAATGCACGTGGAGTCCTAGCACATAGTCAGGATTCAGTAAAAGACACCAATTTTCCATAAAGTTGCTAGAAGTTTTTTTTCCATGGTAAGCAAGTTCCCCCTGAACCATCAAGCCATCTGTCTACCTCCTGGTTTAACTAAATCCACTTCTCCTTTGAGGGTAGCTTCCCTGGTATTCCCATAAGGTGGAAAATGCTCATGTGTCCAACCACACATACCATGGCATGGGAATGAAGGAAGGGTGCATCAGTATTTCCAACATCTCAATTCCAAACTATCATTTCCACTGTCATGCAGAAATTCCAGTTCTTCAGATGCAGATGCATCTGGTTACACCATCCTCATCCCCTTCTCGTTGCCCAGCATCTACTGACATCGTCATGAAGGAATTTGGCCCTTGGCTCAGTCTTTCTTCTTATCAAATCCTGCTATCGTCCTAGATAATATCATTGTCCATGTGGAGAATTCAGTCCAAAGGAATCCTACCATCTCCCTTAATCAGATAATCCTCCAAGGCAAATAATGGTCAGAGATCTCCTGTTCTAGGTAGTGGCACAGAGGTGAAGTGAGGTGGGGGAGACATCCTGTCGCCCCTTATGTATTATGTATATATTCATGGTCAATGAATTATCCCAAAATTTAGTAGCTTAAAATAATAATACATATTTACTATCCTACATAGTTTCTGTGGATTAGAAATTTGTGAGTGGGTTAGCTGGGTTGTTCTGGCTCAAGGTTGTGATGAGGCTGTAATTGAGATGTCAGCCACAGCTGTAGTCATCTGAAAACCTGACCGGGGCTGGAGGATCCACTGCCAAGGTTGATCACTCACTGGGTGCTGATTGTTGGTGAAGGGCTTGCCTGTTCCTCTCCATGTGGGTCTCACCATGTGGACTGTGTTAATGACTGCATGACATGGTGGCTGGCTTCCCTTAGAGTGAGTGACCCAGGAGAGGCCAAGGTGGAAACTGCAATGTCACACGCTAACGTTTCCACAATATCCCATCAGACACACAGGTCAACCTTATTCAACATGGGAAAGGATGACACTAGGAGTCTACTGCGTTTGATTGTACAAAATCTTCATATTTCATGTTGTTTTAATATTTAATAAGTTAGATGATATGTTTAGTATAAAATGACAGCTAATAGATATTAGGCACCTGGTTTTATTTTATTTAATCCTCAAAACAACACTAAGAGGTAGGTGCTTTTATGACCCCTTTCCGCAGATGAGGAGATTGAGGAACAGAGAAGTTAAGTAACTTGTCTAAGTGTTCACCAGTAAGTGGCAGGGCTAAAACCTGAACTCTGATAGTATCATTCTAGAGGCTGCTTTCTTAACCCGTGGGAGATTGTGCTAAAAGTCTCCTAGACTGAATTCACTTCATTTTCTGTCTCAGGATCTGAGATAAGAATACTTTCATTGAGCATTGCAGATATGGCCAGCTTCTAAGATGGTTCCCAATGCTCCCAGATCCTGGTATTCAGTCTTGCTGTCCTCTTCTACACTGTACCAGGGTTGGTCTGTGTGACCAAGTATACGGAGGAGCAATGGTATGTCACTTCCAAGATTCAGTTATAAAAGACATTGTGGCTTCTGTCTTTGCCATTCTTTCTCACTCTTGTATCAACCGCTATGGCTGTGTCTTAGTCCATTTTTGTGCTGCTATAAAGGAAATACCCAAGGCTGGGTAATTTATAAAGGAAAGAGGTTTATTAGGTTCACAGTTCTGCAGACTGAAAAAGCATGGTGCCAGTATCTTTTTCTGGGGAGAGTCTCAGGAAGCTTTCACTCATGGCCAAAAGCCATGGCAGGGCAGGCATCATACACCAAGAAAAAGGAAGCTAGAGAGAGTGGAGGGTGGTGCCAGTCTCTTTTAACAATCAGTGTTCTCAGAATTAATAGAGTGAGAACTTATTACTTGGAGGACAGCACCAAGCCATTTATGAGGGAGCAGTACCCATAACCAAACACCTCCCACCAGGCCCCACTTCCAACATTGGGGATCAAATTTCAACATGAGATTTGGGAGGGATGAATATCCAAACTATGTTAGGCTGTGAGCTGCTGTGTCCTAAGCATCCCTCTGGAAAGAGCTTCATAGTGAGGAACTGAAGCCTCCTGCCATCAGCCATGTGCATGAGCTTGCAAGCAGATCCTCCCACCCACTCAGCCTTCAAATGACTATAGCCCCAGCCAGCATCTTGACTGCAACCTCAGCAGGGACCCTAATCCAAAACCACCCATCTACACTGTCTGGATTCCTGTTCCTTCCTTAGAAATGGTAAGATAATAAATATTTATTGTTTTAAACTGCCAAGTTTCAGGGTAATTTGTTACAAAGCGATAGTAATTGTCTCAAACTTCTACACACTTGATTTTAAAGGCTGTCTAGCCTAATGCAGTTTCCATTAATATTTTATCACAAAATACCAAAAGGAGGTTAGTGTTGTTTCAGTTGGAAATTAGGGACTGCTGTCAACTCTCTACTTTGATACCGAAAGTCTGTAACTAGGCCGGGCGCGGTCGCTTATGCCTGTAATCCTAGCACTCTGGGAGGCCGAGGCGGGCGGATTGCTTAAGGTCAGGAGTTCGAAACCACCCTGAGCAAGAGCGAGACCCCCGTCTCTACTATAAATAGAAAGAAATTCATTGGCCAACTACAAATATATAGAAAAAATGAGCCGGGCATGGTGGCGCATGCCTGTAGTCCCAGCTACTGGGGAGGCTGAGGCAGAAGGATTGCTTGAGCCCAGGAGTGTGAGGTTGCTGTGAGCTAGGCTGACGCCACGGAACTCACTCTAGCCCGGGCAACAGAGTGAGACTGTGTCTCAAAAAAAAAAAAAAAAAAAAAAGAAAGTCTGTAACTAGAGTGGTTTCAGGATGAAGCAATTCACAGACCGCTACCTGGCATTTCCTTATCAGTTAATAGGGCCACGAGGTTGTAACAGGCACTCTTGTCTTGGACTTCCCCCTAGTATTATGTAGGATCCATATATTTATCAGCTGACCTATTGACCGAGTACCAGATACCCAGTAAAACAGATCTTTCATGGTTTATAATACTACTAATAGCCAACATGTATTGAATGCTTCTTATGTGCCAGGTGCTATTAGTTTGGTGCAAAAGTAATTGTGGTTTTAGCATTGTTGAAATGTGCCAATTAAAACTGGAATACATTCTTAAATAAATGTGGTTATGTTATACATATTTTAATGCACATTTCTCACTTGAATTTTTTTGCTAATGACTTACTACTTGCTGTTTATTTGATATTTATTTCAGACTAGGGAAACAATGTTAGACAAAAAGCAAATTCGAGTGATTTTCTTATTCCAGTTCAAAATGGGTCATAAAGCAGCGGAGACAACTTGCAACATCAACAAAGCATTTGGCCCAGGAACTGCTCATGAACGTACAGTGCAGTGGTGGCTCAAGAAGTTTTGCAAAGGAGACAAGAGCCTTGCAGATGAAGAGCTCAGTGGCCAGCCCTCAGAAGTTGGAAGTTGACGACCAACTGAGAACAATCATTGAAGCTGATCCTCTTACAACTACACGAGTAGTTGCCGAAGAACTAACTCAATGTGGACTATTCTATGGTTGTGCAGCATTTGAAGCAAACTGGGAAGGTGAAAAAGCTCGAGAAGTGAGTGCCTCATGAGCTGACAGAAAATCAAAAAAATCATCTTTTTGAAGTGTCATTTTCTCTTATTGTACACAACAAGGGACCATTTCAGATTGTGACGTACGATGAAAAGTGGATTTTATATGACAATTGGCAATGACCAGCTCAGTGGGTGGACTGAGAAGAAGCTCCAAAACACTTCCCAAAGCCAAACTTACACCAAAAAAAGGTCATGGTCACTGCTTGGTGGTCTGCTGCCAGTCTGATCCACTATAGCTTTCTGAATCCCAGAAAAGCCATTATATCTGAGAAGTATGCTCAGCAAATTGATGAGATGCCCCAAAAACTGCAACGCCTGCAGCCAGCATTTGTCAACAGAAAGGGCCTAATTCTTCTCCAGGACAACATTCGACCACACGTCACACAACCAATGCTTCAAAAGTTGAACAAACTGGGGTATGAAGTTTTGCCTCATCTGCCATATTCACCTGACCTCTCACCAACCAACTACCACTTCTTCAAGCATCTCAACAAGTTTCTGCAGAGAAAACACTTCCACAACCAGCAGGATGCAGTTCGTCGAATCCTGAAGCATGGATTTTTATGCTACAGGAGTAAACAAAGTTATTTCTTGTTGGCAAAATATATTGATTGTAATGGTTCCTATTTTGATTAATAAAGACGTGTTTGAGGCCGGGTGCGGTGGCTCATGCCTGTAATCTTAGCACTCTGGGAGGCCGAGGCGGGAGGATTGCTCAAGGTCAGCAGTTCAAGACCAGTCTGAGCAAGAGCGAGGCCCCATCTCCACTAAAAATAGAGATAAATTAGCTGGACAACTA
>CAUYRT010013818.1:0-30099 GCA_963574885.1 Lepilemur ruficaudatus
CCAGCTACTCGGGAGGCTGAGGCAGAAGGATTGCTTGAGCCCAGGAGTTTGAGGTTGCTGTGAGCTAAGCTGACGCCACGGCACTCACTCTAGCCCGGGCAACAGAGTGAGACTCTGTCTCAAAAAAAAAAAAAAAAAAAGCTAAGAAAATAGGCTTTTGTGAAAACAGAAAAGCTGGCTGGGCGAGGTGGCTCACGTCTGTAATGCTAGCACTCCAGGAGGCCAAGGCGGGAAGATCACTTGAGCTCAGGAGTTCGAGACCAACCTGAGCAAGAGTGAGACCCCGTCTCTACCAAAAATAGAAAAATTAGCTGGGCATGGTGGCGCATGCCTGTAGTCCAGCTACTCGGGAGGCTGAGGCAGAAGAATTGCTTGAGCCCAGGAGTTTGAGGTTGCTGTGAGCTTGGCTGACGCCATGACACTCTAGCCGGGGCAACTGAGTGAGACTCTGTCTCAAAAAAAAAAAAAAAAAGAAAAGAAAAGAAAAGAAAAATATCATTTAATAAAATTCTTAGAATAACTGTATCTCTTAAAAACCAGGAACATTCCAAGCAGTGGGAACAAATGAAGTCTCCATCTGAAGACTGTGTAATGCCAGCTATCTCAAAATTGTATTTTTATAAGGAGTCTACATGGCTAAACTGGACTTGGAAATGAGATGAAAATATTCCAATACTCATGCGAGAGAGAACAGAAATTAGCTGGCCATCATTTGGAACAAACTATGAAGGTATAGAATACCAAAGTCAGTTATAAAACTAATGTTTCCCTTAAATTTAATATAAGCACTTCTTAAAACTTTTGACAGCACAGTAGATCCTTGGCATGTAATATGTGGAAAATGCTACACAATGTAAGATTAAACATGAGCGGTTAAGAATAAATAACTAACCTCAAGCCCTGAAAACACTGAAATACTCAGGTGCATATTGACTATGCACACAAACCAAAACTGCACTTACCTTAAGAGGCTGGGGGCCTCGTAATCCCGTTTGTCCTCCCATCTGAGGAGAGCCCTGCTGCAGGGGCTCAGTCATTAAGTTGCCAGCATTTCCCATGCCTGGATTTGGGTACTGCATATTCGGTCGCCCTCGGCCTGCTCCAATCGAACCGTTCATGACTTGATTAGGCAATATCCCTTGTCCATTGCCTGCAGCCAACATTCCTGGATTCATGCCAACATTCATCCCTGTGTTCATTGCCATGGCAGGCTGATTTACTGGACTGTTCATCATACCTGTTGAGGACTGCGTGGGACCTTGATTTGGTCCACTAGTGCCCATTCCCATGTTGGGAGAAGTCAAGCCTGCCTGTGCCATTGGGCTTTTCACCATGCTATTTATCAAACCTAATCCAGGACTGTTCTGTTGGGCCTGGCTGGCCATTACTTGACCTGGGCCGCCAACCCCCATATTGAGGTTAGGGGAACTACCAGACCGTAGCAATTCTGACAGCTGTTTATGTTTAGAGGCTGCATCTTGTACTATGCCAAGACTTGTTTGAAGCTGACTAATATCACCACCATTGGTTAGTCCCAATTCTGTAGAGTTGATTAATTCATCTGGTAAATCATGCTCCAAGTCAAATAGAGAGCCAAAATCTAGAAGCAAAAAGGAAAGATAAAGGTTAATGTTTAACAGAACCAAAATCAGAAATTGTTCTATTTCTGTTTTAGATAAGCATTAAATATCATTTCCAAACTTCAACCCATGGAATACTATTTATTATTTGTATTGCAGTTCTTCATGTTACACTAAAAATTTTATGTTTTCTAATACATATATATACTTTTTTTTTTAATTGAAGGGATACTTGGTTATACCAACAGGTTTAAACACTTTTAAGAATTGTACCTAGGCCGGGCGCAGTGGCTCACGCCTGTAATCCTAGCACACTGGGAGGCCAAGACGGGTGGATCGCTCAAGGTCAGGAGTTCGAAACCAGCCTGAGCAAGAGCGAGACCCCGTCTCTATTAAAAATAGAAAGAAATTAATTGACCAACTAAAGATATATAGAAAAAATTAGCCGGGCATGATGGCGCATGCCAACAGTCCCAGCTACTTGGGAGGCTGAGACAGGAGGATCGCCTGAGCCCAGGAGTTTGAGGTTGCTGTGAGCTAGGCTGATGAAACGGCGCTCTAGCCAGGGCAACAGAGTGAGACTGTCTCAAAAAAAAAAAATTGTACCTAAAATAAGACCAGGGTCAAAAAGGATTAAATGTTAGTACAACACCCATTACATGAGGTGCTGAAAGTTTGTATTACTAGTCATTAAAGATATGTAATTAAGTTATATTAATATTCCAGAATTCCTAAGAAAGTTTAACTCATCTAGATACAAACTAAATTCAGAATTAAAACAAAAGATTTAAAATGTTATAATACATTTAAAAAGACAACTGATACAAAAGATCCATTTTTAGAACCATTTGTAGAACATTCAATGGGAGCTGCAGGAAGACAGGAGCTGTCCGTCATTTTTCACCAAGTCCTTATCACAATGCCTGTCGCAAAGTAGATCCTTAACAGGCTGAATGTTTTCACATGACCTGTAGCCTGCAGAATAGTTTTCCTTAACCAAAATCTAGCTAGAATAGGGTACAAAACCATGCCTCTGGCTCCTTCAACATACAAACTACCCCCACCATAATGGGGGTACAAATTATAAATGCAGGGTTTTCTCTACCTTGGCACTATTAACATTTTGGGCTGTATGATAGTTCTTTGTTGTGGAGGGAGAGGGGATTGTTTTGTGCACTGTAATATACCCAGCAGATCCCTGGTCTCTCCACTTGATACCAGCAGCACCCATACCCCAATTGTGACAATCAAAAATGTCTCCAGCCATCACCACGTGTCTGCTGGAGGGACAAAGTTACTCCTGCCTGAACCTGTTGAAAGTATTAAACTATTATATAAATTGAGCTGTTTGAGTTTTCTTTCCTTTTAATTCTCCGAAGTAGTTTTTACATTAAAAAGGCATAACTGGTAAACAATTAAATATACCTGAATCTACAATTGATTTTCATCCTATTAAAAGATAGTCCATCCCTTGAAGACAAGACACTGCTTTAAGGATCTACTTGATCCAATTAATCTTGGCTCCTAAGTGTAACCCTTCCTCTGTATGTCCTTCCTGTTCTTGTAGCATTCTATCATGTCACTAAAATGACCTGTGTTCTGCCTCCCTCCTCTCCCCCCAACCTCCACCATGTCTTCCCACCATCCTTCACCCCTCTATGCCCTCAGATTACAGCTCTTTGGGAAGGACATGTCTTAACGTTCATAAACCAACTCCTTGACTTGCCCAACTTAGTAAACATCTGGTCATATCTGAACTACACTGTATCCCAGGATCTCAGGACATGATTTAGAGTCCAGGCTTTTACAGAATTCTTCTTTCCTTTTGAAACTCATATGGGTCCCTCCATCAAAAAAAAAAGAATGTGTAAAAACAAGAATGTGTAATGTGAATAGTTTTGGAATACAAAGAAAGTTTCAAATAAAACTGACCTAAAGCCACTACTCACAGATGACTGTGTAATGTACTGACATATTTCCTTCTACTGATAAAATTTACAAAACTGAGATCACATTATGTGCAATGTTTACTTTCCCCCTGAAGTATCCAAGAAAATATTGTATCATCAGGATACTGAACATAGAGGGAAAAAATTAAAATAGGACGATCAGGCCGGGTGCGGATGCTCACGTCTATAATCCTAGCACTCTGGGAGGCCAAGGCGGGCGGACTGCTCAAGGTCAGGAGTTCAAGACCAGCCTAAGCAAGAGCGGAGACCCCATATCTACTAAAAACAGAAAGAAATTCATTGGCCAACTAAAAATATATCTAGGAAAAAAATATTAGCCGGGCATGGTGGCGCATGCCTGTAGTCCTAGCTATTCAGGAGGCTGAGGCTGAAGGATTGCTTGAGCCCAGCAGTTTGAGGTTGCTGTAAGCTAGGCTGACACCACGGCACTCTAGCCTAGGTAACAGAGTGAGACTCGGTCTCAAAAAAAAAAAAAAAAAAAAAAAGGAAGATGAAGATCAACGACAAAAGCAACTATAAAAGAAAGATAAAAAAGATACACAACTGAGAAGGCATCAGCAAAACCAGAAGTTGGTTTTCTGAAGAGAGTAATAAAAGATAAACAACTGGGAAGGTTAAAAAAAAAAAAAGGAAAATTAAAAGATAAAGCAATTTTATTAATCAACTATATGCAAAAAATTAAAAACCAACAAAACGAATAAATTCCTGGGAAAATATCTAAACCTTAATCAAAGATAAATTATACAGGATACAAGATGTACAAGATACAAGTTTCTTCAACAAATTAATGGCATAAAAGGGGAGGAGTTATTAAAAAAAAAAAACTCAACTGGATGTACTGTATGGACTGTTCGGATCCTGATTGAAACAAACCAACTATAAAAACACTTTGAAATGAGAATCAGGAAACTACAAATATAGACTGACCAAGTAGATGATATTAAGAAATTATTCATTTTATTGAGTGTAACAATAGCATAGTAACAATTTTAAAATAAATCCTTTTAACTGAAAGATATGTATGTTAAGTATTTCTGGTGAAATAATATGGCTGGAATTTGCTTTAAAATACTCCAGCAAAAAAGGGAGTGGGGGGACCAGTGGTATAAAATACTAGTAATTTGAAGTTGGGTAATAAGGTACCCAGGAATACTTTATTCTATTAAACTGAGGTTTCTCATTTATAAAAGTTTAAAAGGAGACATGCGAAGTCTGAATACTGTAATCCTATTACTATCAGAGAAAATGAATCTTTATGGAAAGTTAATCTTTCCATAAAGAAAGTACCATCAAAATTGTTTTACAGGCATGTCCTATACCAAATTTTCAAAGAAAAGACAATCCAACCTAACAAACACTTGTAGAACATAAAGAATATTCTAAAAACTAAACATGGCCAGTAAAAAAAACCATTCTTCTTCATCAACAAAGCAGCAAGAATTTTTAAAAGAGCAAACCAAATCTATGAGTGTCTTAAAAATTTAATATTATGAACAACTTGGGATAATTCCAGGAATCCATGGGACATGAAAACATTTATAAGTTATCATTCAATACAGTAACAAGGGATAAAGTAAATAAGATTCACCTCAACAACCACAAGAAAAGCACTGGATAAAATTCAATGCCCAGTAACAATGTCAAACAAAACAGGCCAGGCACCGTGGCCCACACCTGTAATCCCAGCACTCTGGGAGGCCAAGGCTAGAGGATCATAGGAGTCCAGGAGTTCAAGACCAGCCTGGACAACATAGCAAAACTTTCTCTCTACCAAAGAAACCCACCTAGCCAGTAGTCCCAGCAACTTGGGAGGCTGAGGCAGGACTATTGTTTTGAGCCCAGGAGTTTGAGGTTGCAGTGAGCCACTGCACTATAGCCTGGGCAACAGAGCAAGATCCTGTCTTGTGACCCTGTCTCAAAAACAAAACAAAACAGTAATCTAAAAATTCAAGGCAATTTCTTTATACTAAAGTTTCTTCCAAAACCTAAAAACTAACAGCAAATATGCATAACAGACCATTCACAGTACTCTCTTCAGTATCAGAACAAGACAAAGATATTCTAACCACTTCTATTTAACATTGTACTGGCGTATTTAGTCAAAGCAATAATACAAGATAAATTACAAGTAAAAAAAAAATGGAAAGAAAGAAACAAAACTTACTGTCTGCAGATGCTATACTGTAGACATAGAAAATCCAAAGCAAAGATATCAAAACATCACTGTACTCCACAAATATATGATTATTATTTGTCAATTAAGGAAAAAAGAAAATACAAAACAAATAATTGGAAATAGTGACAGGTTAGCAAGGTGACTGGATATACAACAAATATTAATATAAACAAATTGAACTACATCACCAGCAACAAATAGTTAGAAATGATTTTTAAATACAATTTATGGTAACATTTGGAAAAAAACAACAATGTATAAAATATGTGTAAATTACAAAAGACTGCCTAAATAGAATATTCCAAACACCTGAATAGAAATCCTCAGTATTAAAGACATCCAATTCTTCCCCAATACTGATCTACAGATTCAATGCAATGCCAATCAAATTCCTAACAGTTTTTCAGGGAACCAGACGAGATGATGAAATAACTTTGTTTCCACTCCTGTATCTTAGGAAAGTACCTACTTTGTATATGATTTGTGAGGATTAAATGAGTTAATATATATAAAGTGTTTAGAACTACATCTGACACATATCAAACACTATAAACATGTTACCTATTACTATTATTCAAGGGACTCATTACACTGTTAGGAGACAGGCTGGCTTATAATAATGAGAGCAAACATTTATCAGCCACTTTCAATGTGTTGGGCATTGTTCTTGGAACCTCATTATTCACATTAACCTTCTCAACAATCTCAGAAGTAGACAGTAGTCACATGTAAAGAATTCACTGAGGAGTAATCGGTTTCAGTAATATGATGTCTTAACCGTAGGGCTTAGAGTGAGGACTTCAATTTAATCCATTCTACAGCCAAATCTATTGTACTCAGTTGCTGTCTCATGTTTATGCAAACATTTAACACCACATTACAAAGTTCTGTTCCATTGTGAAGCAGAGAGGAATGTTTGCAGTGGTAGACCTTGAAAATGAAGGTTAGAGGGCTATTTATTTATTGAGACACAGTCTCTGTCATGAGGGATAGAGTGCTGTGGTGTCAGCCTAGCTCACAGCAACCTCAAACTCCTGGGCTCAAGCGATCCTCCTGCCTCAGCCTCCTGAGTAGCTGGGACTACAGGCACAGGCCCTGATACCCAGCTAGTTTTTTCTATTTTTAGTAGAGATGGGGTCTCACTCTTGCTCAGGCTGGTCTCCAACTCCTGAGCTCAAGTGATCCTCCTGCCTTGGCCTCTCAGAGTGCTAGGATTACAGGTGTGAGCCACCATGCCTGGGCCAAGAGTTGTTCTTTTTTAAATGGCAATCCTGAACTGAATTTCAATAGACCCAACTGTAGTTACCACTACAAGAAATCCACACTCAGCTTTCAACACAAAGATTGATCCCAAACTCTTGTTTTCCAGGACGGCTTACCTTTGTTATGACCTCAACTATGCACATCTTATCTTCTACCTTCTGTTAGAGCTAAATATTTGTATGCATCTTCCTTCTTTACCAAATTTTAAGTGTCTGAAGGATAAGGGTATAATTTAACAGATACTTATATTTCTCAAAGCACCTAGCACATGCTTGGAAAAATAATATTAGATAATATTAACTAAGTAATAGTTAAACATTTAACTATTATATAATGTTAACTATTACTTAGTTAATATTATCTAATATTATCTGGGTAATTATAATTTTATAAAGGTTCTCTAACCTCTACCTTAAAACCTTTATTTTCAACTACTATGTAGATTAAATGTGGAAGACTGTGTAAAAAATATATACTTTTTGGACCCCTGATCAAACAGACTCTATTATTTCCTCTGTTATCACTGACTGTCAAGTTAGAGTCCTACTTTTTTTTTTTTTAGAGACAAGGTCTTGCTCTGTGCACCCAAGCTAGAGTGCAATGGTATGATCGTAGCTCACTGTAAGCTCGAACTCCTGGGCCCAGTTGATCCTCCCAGCTCAGCATCCCTAAGTGCTGGGATTAGAGGTGTGAACCTCCTAAACTATTAGGATTGTGCCTCAGAAGTTGCGGAAATTTATTATTCCCAAATGCCATCAGCCATCAGTGGTATCTAAGTTGGCAATGCTCATGTAGTCTAAATACCTGAACTTATAATCCAATTTTACAAGTTGTCTTGACCTTGTTGTAAATGTCACTTTCCAATCATGAACTTAAGTTACCTCTTCTATCAAGGTCTTAAAATTTATTCTACTTCCCTCACTGAGTTGTTTTAAGAACCAATGAGGCTGGGCATGGTGGCTCACACCTGTAATCCTAGCACTCTGGGAGGCCAAAGCAGGCAGATCATTTGAGCTCAGGAGATCGAGACCAGCCTGAGCAAAAGCGAGACCCCATCTCTACCAAAAATAGAAAGACATTAATTGGCCAACTAAAATTATATAGGAAAAACTTAGCTGGGCATGGTGGCGCATGCCTGTAGTCCCAGCTACTCGAGAGGTAGAGGCAGAAGGATTGCTTGAGCCCAGGAGTTTGAGGTTGCTGTGAGCTAGGCGAGGCTGACACCATGGTACTCTAGCCCAGCAACAGAGTGAGACTCTGTCTCAAAAAAAAAAAAAAAAGATTCTAAAAGATTGTAATATACTATATAAGGGTGTAAATTTATTATTGATCTTCTTTTTTTTGTACTTATATACCATATGGGACAGAGCAAACAACTCTTAGGAATCAACTAGTACAAGGTTTCTATGTTTACCAAAAGGCACAGACACAATAAAAAGGTGAATAGTGTTGCCTTTACAGAAATTAACAGAATCAGGAGCCATCCTCTTCAGGCTACTCTTACAATCCTGCCTCTACTAGGAAGCACTTACATTCAAAAATTACTGATTCTCTCATTTTATAGATACAGTAAACTGATGCTAACTTTGGCTCCCTAATACTATTTCGTTATTGAATTTGGAACCTATTAACATTCCCTGAATCCCAGTCCAATGTTCTTTCTATGTAAGAAAACAAAAACCGGCCGAGTGCAGTGGCTCACGCCTGGAATCCTAGCACTCTGGGAGGCCAAGGTGGGTGGATCACTCAAGGTCAGGAGTTCAAAACCAGCCTGAGCAAGAGCGAGACCCCATCTTTACTAAAAATAGAAAGAAATTAATTGGCCAACTAAAGATATATAGAAAAAATTAGCCAGGCATGGTGGCACATGTCTGTAGTCTCAGGTACTCAGGAGGCTGAGGCAGGAGGATCGCCTGAGCCCAGAAGTTTGACGTTGCTGTGAGCTAGGCTGATGTGGCCACGGCACTCTAGCCCAGGCAACCGAGTGAGACTCTGACTCAAAAAAAAACAAAGAAAAAGAAAACAAAGACTTTACTTTTAGCAGTTAAGATTACTGAACTATAACTCTCCGAAAAATTTTAAACAAAATTTAAATATGTTCAGACTAAGAAAAACTACCCAATCTCTAACTAATCAGCTCTATGTTGGTAGGGTTAAGAGTCCTAAGGTTAAAAAATCTATTATGAGGATTTCATTTTAGCCACCAAATTTCAAATCCTTCTTTCCCAAAAGATTTTTCTTCGAGGGCTTCTCAGAATAAAACCTCAGCAGTGAATTGAGCAATGTATTGTAAAAGGGAAACTAATATATGAGGTTATGTCTTTAGCCTGTTGTAAATAGCAAATGAAACCCAGTGGTCTAAAACTGGTAACAGGCCGGGTGCACTGGCTCATGCCTGTAATCCTAGCACTCTGGGAGGCCGAGGCAGGAGGATCACTTGAGCTCAAGATCAAGAGTTTGAGACCAGCCTGAGCAAGAATGAGATCCCATCTCTACTAAAAATAGAAAAATTAGCTGGACGGGCGTCATGGTGCAGGCCTATAGTCCCAGCTACTCGGGAGGCTAAGGCAAGGGATCACTTGAGCCCATAAGTCTGAGGTTGCTGTGAGCTAGGCTTCTTACGTCACAGCACTCTACTCAGGGAAACAGAGTGAGATTGTCTCAAAAAAAAAAAAAAAAAGAAAAAGAAAAACAAAACTGGTAACAAATCAAGTCCCAAATTAAAAGTTGTATGTATGAAAGAAGGGAAAAAATTAAATTTAAATGACATTATTTAAACAAATCCTGTTGAACAGTGGGTTTTAGTACTGACCAGCCTCCATTTCCAGACTCTTACTAACCTCCTCAGGTACATTCTTTTCCTTCAAGAAAAGGGAAAAAAAATAAAAGTTCAAATAACCTTCTCACGCCCCCATCTCAACTTGTCCAGTGCAGGGAATAGAGTTCAGATTAGATGAATAAAACTTAGATATTCAGTATGTATGAAACAACCTTAGAAGGTTCTCTAACATAAGTATGGGATTTTTATTCTAGAGAAAACATTGATCCACTGAAGAATTTTAAACAAAATTATGATGTGAACAAACATGCATTTATTAGAGACCGTTCAGGCAAAGAGGATGGAGAATGAATTGCACAGACAAGTCTAGGTTCAGAGAGACTGGTTGGGAGGCTGCTGCTGGAGAAACAATGAAAACTAGCACGTATACCTGGAGCAGAAATACTAAAGGGACAGAAGCATCAAAGAGGCCAATCAAAAGGACTCTTTCTGACTATAGGTAGAGGGTTAAGAGAAAAGAAAAAAACAAGGATGTCTCTTAAGTTTCTGGCGTGGACAAGCGATGAATACAGTGGTACAGTTAAACAGACAGGCAATCAGGGGAATACCTGGTGATGTATGAGAGAAGCGTGGGGCTGAAGTCACTGTTAGGATACTTACATAGAGATGTCTAGCAGGCACATAATTAATAGCTGTGGAGCACCAAGAGAAGGTCTGCACAAAGGAGTTATAAACCCTGGACAGAGCAAGGTTGATCAAAGGTTATTTATGGGGCAAAAAGGAAAAGGAAAAGGCCCAACAGGGCCCATCAGACACGCCAGTATTATTTAAGAGACAATGAGCAACAAGGATATTAACCAACAAAGGATGCTAAAACCCAACATTCACCAGCCCCTTCCATCAGGAATACTGTTCTGGAACCTAGGTTCCAAGAAGGAAATGGCAGTGGTGTTCCGTGCTCCAGAGAATCTACTGAATGGAGATAATAGAGGATAATTAGTAATCGAGGAATGAGCAGTTTCAGTGGAGTTAGAGCAAAAGCCAGACTGCAGCGGTTTGATAAGTAGGAGGTAGGCAAGTAAAAGACAGGAAGTATTTTTTCTAGATAGTAAGGAGAGCTCTTAGGTATTTGTTTACTTTTGCCCCCTTTCTATCTGAAAATTTATAAATCTGAAATTTATTCCATAACCTCTTAACTATGCTATGGCAAATATTACAAAAACCTTACCACAAATGACTGCGGAAATGAATGAACTCACTATTCCAGTAAGACATTTCCTGCTTAATGAAGTATTTTTTGTTTAAGAATAAAGTATTTACTTATAGTTTTATAGTAAAGGGGAAAGCCTTAACTTGCAAGACAATTTTTCAGCAGTATGTACAAAATACTTTTTATTTCCATGGAATGGAATCAAACATAGACTGAGACTACAGAATATACACTAGAAATCAGTAAATGCCAGGAATGGAGTAGCAAAATGACAAAGAAATGAGGCCTAAACACACAAAACCCTTCACTGGGATCTGTTGACCGCAGCCAGAACCAGGGCTGGATCATACCATGGAGACACATTCCAGGACAGCAGGAAAGGAAGTGGGGAAGGCACTCCCCAGCAGGGAAGGGTCTGCAGTGGGTTGTGGATTTAGTACCAGGCAGACTGCTCTTGGTATTTACACACCAAATCAGTTGGTCCTGTTTCTTAGAAATACAAATGGAAAGAAAGGAAGATTTGATCATTTCTTTATGAATCTGTCGCTTTGCAATATCGACATCATCAGAAATAGGGACAATTCACTCAGATTCAAATTTCAGTAGCAGGAAATAAATACCAAAACATCATCACTGGCCCTCAATACAAAACCTCTACCCCACCCCATACTCCCTCCCTGTCCCAACTCCAAATAACCACTCCGGGGGCCTGCCACTTTATTGCTGCTGTCTCCCATACATACCCCTAGAGTGTTATGCCACCCTCCGTAAGGCTGGCACCACAGGCTTGAACAGCTGGCTGGGAGAAGCAGGAGTGAAACATGCCAAAGACTCAGAGCTGCAAATCTGTCCCCACTTTCCTCATACACCATAAACTTCTTTAAGGATCCGGTTTTTCAATAGGAGCAAGAAATAGCTTTTTAGGAAAAAGAAAAAAATCCTTAAAAAACGAAGAGGGGTAATTTTGATTACTCCAATCTGGTTGTCTTCTCAAAGTAGAGTAGTTCCCAGATTCAAAAAGTCTATCAGAGGTGAGGGTGGACCGGAAGGAGAGGTCTGGGCAGGGCAGGCATCCTCCAGGCACATGCACGGCAGGGCTGGAGGACCTGGTGCAGTGGGCAGGACACTATGTGCTCACGGGTCTAGCCGGTCGGCCATCTGTCCTCCGCAGAGAAAGCTGCCCAGTTGGGGTGTTTTGGTTTAAAAATTCCTGGTGGGGACAGAGAATCCCTGAGGGGAATACATTAAAAAAAAAAAAATTAGTGGAAATGGGGAAGGAGAACAAGAGCTGTTGTCCAAGAGCTGCTACGTAAAAATATAAATTTAAAAAAAGGGAGAAAGAGAAAAATAAAGAGCCTCTTAAATGGTTCTGAGGATTCTAATGATGAACTGCAAGGAGAATGAGACGATGGAGACAGTTTTTATTGCTGGCTTGCCCCGAGTAGCTCAGCTAGCCTCCATCTGGAGTTTCTTCCTGCCTGGAGGCTCTTCAGGCTCCGACTCCGAGCTGGAGTCAGAGAAAGCAGAGATGGTGCTGCCCTTGGTGTTGGTGTAGAGGCTGCTGTCTGAGGAGGAGTAGTTGGTCTGCAGTTGGGCACCTGACCTCACCTTCTTTCAGTGCATGGACTTGCTGCTCCAGAAGAGCATTCTGCCACTTGAAGTCGTCAATCTTGCTGGTGTGTGGTTTTTCCTTTGCATATATTGGATGTACTCTGTGGCTTTGTCTAGGATTTGGGCCCAGAATGCCTTCTCTCCTTGGAGTGATGGGACTGAGTCCTGCAAACTGTGAAAGCTGTCTTTAATGTGGTCCCTACATTTTTGTACTAGTATATTATGATGAGCCCATTTGTCAGCCGCAGATTGAAACCTTGGTTGCTCTTTGTTGCTCTCCACCTCAATGTCATGGTTATCGCTCATTATTGCTCATTTCCCATGACCCAGGGAGCCGCCACTGTGGCTGCTGGGAGGGGGAAGTCACCGACAACAAGCCAAGTCCCCCCCCACACACACAGACTCACACAACACGGGTAAGAACCACCTCCTAAGCCTGCTTATTGAAATATTACCCAATCAACATCATCAACAGCCTACTTCTACCAAACAGTTTGTTGACAAGTTCCCTCAGACCTTTAATTATGCTCAAATACAAAATGACTTTGAGTAAAATGTTTCTTCATCTAAGTATACATTCAATCCAAACATAGTGATGTAAAATGTGGCTGACAGGTCAGATTTAAAACTGATTTGAAAAGTTTGGCATAATTCATGGCATATCTAATGGACCACGTATTAGAAATGTGACAATTTAAACAAAACTAGGTTTGGATTAAACATGTGGGAAACTAATGTTGAGTCAAAACATCCTTTCATTATTATTACATACTGATTACGTAGATCACCCTTGGTGTTTTCTGTATTGCTTGTTGTGGTCCTCATAGTAGATGAAGACCCTTATAAAATAACCTCAGCTCACTTAACATTCCCCAATATCAAAAAATAAACACAATTCCGCAATACATGAGAAATTAGACAAATATTACCCACCATGAAATATATAAAGCATAATCTTCAAAATCAGGACGATTAACAATATAATCCCAAACACTATAGCTGTCTGTGAGCATAAAATAATTTTTTAGTTACTTAACTATGATGCAAAATCTAAATTAAAATACTTTCGGATCAAAATAACTCTACTACTTTAGACCTTCCAATTACACATTTTTTTCACTTCCAGGGTTCACAGATTTGTTGAATAAACAGGCTTATTTTTGTACTTTAGGTAAAGTGAAGTAAAATCAACTCAGCTCTGCTCTTAAATTGTGTTCATTACACAACATACCAATAGTAGTTATTCTAAAATTAGTCAATTCTCACGTATCTACTTAGAAGACAGAATTCATCTATTCCTTCTCCTCCCTTCAGCTAGCTTTCTCTGACACATTAAAATGCTTTAAAAAAAGCATTCCAGATCTCAAAACCTTTATTTCTTTCATCTAACTCAGTGGTGAGGCCAGAGGATGAGTAGGAGCTAGACAGATGAAGAGTGAAACAACCTATCGGAGGAGGGAGGAAAGGCTTAGCTAATCCAGCAACTGAAAAGCAGCGCAAAGCCGGGGGAACAAAGTGAGTGATGAGGTGCACAGAGATGAGAACACCTGGAGCCCCTAGTTCAGGTTAGGGATTTGGGATTTCAAAGAACGGAGTTGAAAATCAAATGGGCATAACATAATTCTGGTAACCATTTAGCTAAACATTCAAACTACCAATCTCAGAAAGGTCTCTATTTCTTACTGGTTTGGGACACTCTCTTAACACTGGATGGTTAAAAAGCATAAATTTTAAAACACTGCAGCCTTTAAAATAAGAATTTTGCAAATTTCACAAATTTCTCAAGTAAAACAATTTTCCTAACCTCCGTTCAGTACTTTACTTGAAAAACAGTATTTTAAAATTAGCTAGGCGTGATGGTATCCTCCTATAGTCCCAGTTACTTGGGATGCTGAAGCAGATGATCAGTTGAGTCCAGAAGTTTGAGTTTGCTGTGAGCTAGGCTGATGCCACTGCACTCTAACCCTGGGGACAGAGCAAGACTCAAAAAAATGAAATAAATAAATAGTATTTTAGTATTCCACAGATGAAGCAGAACTACCCTAATCATATAAACAGTGCACCTAGCAAGGAAAGAAAGATGCACAAACACGTCAAACTCTATAATTTGAAAGAACACTAAGAAAATTAAAATGAAATATCCATGCTGGAAAGACAGTTAAGACTCCTATTACTTCTAAAACAATTGGGAAAGCCTGTGAGTTTTATATAAACCTGGATGAAAGGTGATAATCAATTATACAGGCTAACATAGCTAAACACGCTGGCAGCTGTCAAATTTTGAAATCCAAAGCAAAGGGCAAAAGTGCAAGCAAATTTCAAAACACGCACTCTTAACATATCCTGCAACCAAGACCTTCAAAGGTGTACCTACACTTTGGGAAGAGATTAACTTCAGGTTTTTGTTTTTTAACTAACACCATGCTCATGGAATTAACATGAAGTCTCTTCTTAAGCCCCAACACACTTAAGTTTCAAATTTTAAACAGAGATGGAGTGTATAACTGATCAAGAAGGAGACCTGGAGCTCACTTTTAGAAATTTTACGTTGACTATCTGGCTTTGCTTTTTATCAACTTATTAGAGACGCTTCTTGGTGTGAAAATAACTACAAAATGAGGACACTGTTATTCATTAAAATCCCACTTTAAGAATCAACTCAATGACATGTTTATGTTAAACCTAAACCGCGAGCTAACTATCACTCAGCATTTCTTGGTTTTGAGCAAACTTTGGGGTCTTCTACAAGGGAATGCCTATAGGGGATCCTAGATGGAGAAGCTACCACATCATCTATCTTTAAAAAAAAAAAAAAAAAAAAAGACCGGGCATGGTGGCTCATGCTTGTAATCCTAGCACTCTGGGAGGCCAAGGCAAGCAGATCATTGGAGCTCAGGAGTTCGAGACAAGCCTGAGCAATAGCGAGACCCCATCTCTACTTAAAAAAAAAATTGAAAGAAATTAGCTGGACAACTAAAAAAATATATATATATTAAAAAAATTACCCGGGCATGGTGGCTCATGCCTGTAGTCCCAGCTACTCGGGAGGCTGAGGCAGGAGGATAGCCCGAGCCCAAGAGTTTGAGGTTGCTGTGAGCTAGGCTGACGCCATGGCACTCTAGCCTGGGCAACAGAGTGAGACTCTGTCTCAAAAAAAAAAAAAAAAAAAAAGTCTCCTAAAAATTGCATATCTGTGAATGGTTTCAGAGTTGGTATCTGCTGTATTTTCTACATTTACGATAACTGGTAAAAAAAAAAAAAAAAAAATGGATCTTAATTCATTCTGGTAATTACAATTTACCAAAAACTCCGAAGGCAAATGATGAATTCATCTCAGAGGAGGTAAATAACATACTCCTTGGCTTCCTGAAATCAGGTTTTTTTCTCTTCTGCCGATCCTGTACAGTGTCACCAGAATCAGTCTTTCCCCAATCTTGTCACTCTCTTGCTCATAAAATTTTTATCCTGATAGTAAGCTAAATGGCAAATTTCTTAGCAGATTTGTCTTTCCACACTAGCACCCCAACGTCTTTTTCCATCTGTCTCCCACAAAAACACCCCACTACAGAGCCTATGTTCCAGCCACATCAGAACCACTTGTACTTGTTCTATCTGCAATAACTTTCCCAATTTTCCCTCTTTCTTTTTCTTTTTTTTTTTTTTTTTTTTTAGACAGAGTCTCACTCTGTTGCTCGGGCTAGAGAGCCGTGGCATCAGCCTACTTCACAGCAACCTCGAACTCCTGGGCTCAAGAGATCCTCCTGCCTCAGCCTCCCGAGTAGCTGGGACTACAAGCATTCGCCACCATGCCTGGCTAATTTTTTCTATTTTTAGTTGTTTGGCTAATTTTCTTTCTATTTATAGTAGAGACGGGGTCTCGCTGTTGCTCAGGCTGGTCTCGAACTACTGAGCAAGCAATCCTCCCGCCTCGGCCTCCCAGAGTGCTAGGATTACAAGCGTGAGCCACCGAGCCCGGCCTCAACTTTCCCTAATTTCTAAGGTAAGTTACTTTCAGCTCCACCAACCCTGTTCAGATATACATTTTCTGTATGAAGTTTTCCACTAACACTCTAAATCCACTGTCACAAATATTCCTCAACCTCTGCCTTTATGCAAAATAGTTTTTCAATTTATCAGAGCAAAACTTATGGAAAAATTATGGGTACGTGTATACCAATCCCACCAGATCCCTTAAGGTATTGAGAGCAAAAACCACCCTAATTCATCTTTACAATCCAAAAGGCCAAGGCTTAGTAGATATTCAGTGTCTGTTGGCTGAAATGAGATACAGGTACACCAAATGAAAGCAGTGACTACTCAAATTCAGGAGAACTATACAACTTCAGAATGTCTAAAATGTAACTCATCACCATCCCCCTGGCATATCCACACCACTCCCCTCTACAAATTCTTCTCTATGTTCTCCAACTTAACAAATGGTTGCCCACCCATCTACCCAAACCTGAGAATTATCCTCGATTCCTCCATCTCACTACCTAACATCTAATCAATCACCAGCTTCTGTCCACCACCCATCTTCCCTCAAATCTTTCCACTGCTTTCCATCTTTTGTGCAATTACAGTTACACAGTTGGGGACTGGTTCCAGGACCACCACCCATGGATACCAAAATCCAAGGATACTCAAAAGTCCCTGATACAGGCCGTGCGCGGTGGCTCACGCCTATAATCCTAAAACTCTGGGAGGCTGAGACAGGAGGATTGCTTGAGCTCAGGAGTTCTAGACCAGCCTGAGCAAGAATGAGACCCGGTTCTATTAAAAATAGAAAGAAAGTAGCCAGACAACTAAAAATAAAAAAATAAAAAAAATTAGCCAGACATGGTGGCACATGCCTAGAGTTCCAGCTACTCAGGAGGCTGAGGCAGGAGGATCGCTGAGCCCAGGAGTTTAAGGTCGTTGTGAGCTAGGCTAAGGCCACAGCACTCTAGCACAGGCAACAAAATGAGACTGTATCTAAAAAAAAAGTCCCTGATACAAAATGGCATAGTGTTTGCATATAACCTACACACATCCTTCAGTATACCTTAAATCATCTCTAGATTGCTTACAATACCTAATATAATGTAAATGCTATGTTAATAGTTGTTATATTGTATTGTTTAGGGAATGACAAGGAGAAAAAAAGGCTATACATGTTCAGTACAGATGGCAACAATCCTTGTTTTTTCCACATACTTTTGATCTGTGGTTGGTTGTACCTGTGAAGGTGGAACCTACAAAAATACAGAGCCAATTTTATGGGACCTTGTTAATCTGTTACCATATTCTTATACTTCTAAAAACAATCTCTGGGTGGACAACGTATCAACTAACTGCATCATAAGGCCTACTCTAAGACTACTCCATGAACTTCATGCAGTTGGCTTTCTGTTTATCCATTCTATCTATACAGCAGTCACCCTTATCCTCTGTTTTGCTTTCTGCCATTTCAGTCACCAGTGGTCTGAAAATACTAAATGGGAAATCCCATAAACAATTTTTAAATTGCCCACCATTCTCAGTAGCATTATGAAATCTCCTATAGGCCCACTGTCCTGGCCAGGATGTGTATCTTCCCATGGTCCAGCATATTCATGCTGTATATGCTATCAGCCCATTTGCCACTGAGTAGTTGTCTCAGTTATCAGCTCAACTGTGCATAGGGTAACACAGTGCTTGAGTGCAAGTAACCCTTACTTTACTTGATACCGGCCCCTAAGTGCAAACAGTAGTAATATTGGCAATTTGGATATGCCAAAGAGAAGTTGTAAAGTGAGTGCTTCCTTTAAATGAAATGGTGAAAGTTCTTGATTTAATAAATTTTTAAGAAAAAAATGTATACTAAGGCTGCAAATATTGAATCTTCTACCTGCTGATTTGTGAAGGAAAAAGAAATTCATACTAGTTTTGCTGTCACACCTCAAGCTGCAAAAGTTACAGCCACAGTTTGTGGTAAGTGCTTAGTTAAGATGGAAAGGCATTAAATTTGTGGGTGGAAGACATGGACAGAAATGTGTTCTGACATCAGGTTCAGTACTATGGAGGTTTCAGGTATCCACTGGGGTCTTGGAATGTGTCCCCTGAGGATACAGGGGTGAGGGGGTGCATTACTATACATCCATCAAAAAAAAAAAAACCCCAAAAACCTACCACTGCTTTCCTTTTACTATTAGCAGTAAAGCTTAAAACAATTAACACTCACTGAGCACATACGATGCAGCAGCAAGCACTGTCCGAAGCATGTGATAAAGAAAATTCTTATTCCTGACCACAGCCCTATAAGGTGGGTGAGGAGGTTGACACAGGTTAAGAGATTGGCCCAAGGTTCACAGTTAATATAATCCAGGTCTGGGATCTGAAGTCTAGTAGTCTCCAAAGCCACTCACTTTTTTTTCCAGTAGTTTTCATTTTACTATTGCTCTCTCAACAAATTACTCTTAATTGCCCTTTGGGGCATTTATAAAAAAGAATTCACATTTAAAAACAAATTATATCCAAATTGCTCAGAAGAGGCTTAACACCTCAATACTTATTCTCTTAAACCTTTTTTGAAAAGTGAGCAATAAAAAATTTCCCATTAAAATTTCAGAAGGGCAGGGCGGTGGCTCACGCCTGTAATCCTAACACTCTGGGAGGCCGAGGCGGGAGGATCGCTCAAGGTCAGGAGTTCGAAACCAGCCTGAGCAACAGTGAGACCCCCGTCTCTACTAAAAATAGAAAGAAATTAATTGGCCATCTAAAAACATATAGAAAAGAATTAGCCGGGCATGGCGGCACATGCCTGTAGTCCCAGCTACTAGAGAGGCTGAGGCAGCAGGGATCCCCTGAGCCCAGGAGTTTCAGGTTGCTGTGAGCTAGGTTGACGCCATGACACTCTAGCCTGGGCAACAGAGGAAGACTCTGTCTCAAAAAAAAAAATAAAATTTCAGAAGAGAGCTACCACCTATCATGAGGGGGAAAAAAACTATCGACAAAGTTCAATGTTTTAAAATTTTAACATTTGATATAATTTGTTTCACTTGCCCATTAATTTCACTAATGTTTGCCACACTCAAAAGTCAACTTCACAAATCCTCAAAGGAGAAAACTCTATAATCTGGACAAACACACAAAAGCAGCATGTTTTATTTTTCCATTAATTGCTGGGTGTATGAATTGGCAGAATCACTCCTATGTTGTTTTTGTAAATATACCAGGAAGAAGTATTTTACACTCCCACTTGTATCTACAACATTCTTCCTACTCTTTTCTCCTTTCCTATTTACCACTTAATGTCCCGTCCCTACAAATAACACTTTGCACTAATTTTCAACTGTTTCCATTTTTTCCTTTATATGGAATAGACTAAAGAAGGGGGAGAAAAGCAAAGTAAAACAAAAAATAATGCCAAAAAGCAACCAAGTCAAAAACCCTTTTCTCCCTATCATCCATTCACTGGACATGCCAATACATCTCCTACCTCTGCAACAGAACATGAACTTCTCTGTTGGAAAGGGGCACCTACATTGTAACACAAGATTTACAACTTAACAAAAATCATTTTATCTCACTATCAACCACAGATAGCTTTCTTAAAGTTCTATAAACGAACTCACAAGGCCTTGAGAATAAATAATTGCCAGAGAAGTTTAGGCACTTTAGCAAATGTTTTGCAATTTAACACTCAGGTCAGCAATACTCCACTAGATCAAGAAGCTGTACCTCAAAGACTGCAAAAGCAGAACTCTAACACAAAAAGGTTCATGACTAAAAAAGAAAACATAGTATCACAGGTTTAAGATCTGAAAAAGAGCTGGTCTTCAACCGAAATGTTCTGATTAGGATGATAAATCACTAATATACATTGGTATTTTAAGAAAGTAAAACTGACATTTTAAAAATCCTTACCACTTCTCTCTACTGTATACATTAATCTAATGGTCAAAATGCAGATATACTTTATACACTATCTGCCCTGTGCCTTTGAAACAAAAAACACAAACAAAACAAACAAACAAAAAAACAAGCACAAAACCCAGGGCCACTGTACCAAGACCAGAAGGATCTTTATCCTACTTAAGCCGGATCCTAAAACTGTTACCCATCTTTCCAGAATATACTCTTTATATCCATATAGCATTAAGTGTTTACAAAGCAGTGACAGAACATGTTCACCAAATAATGAAGGCAACAGATTAGCCTCATCATTTCCAACACTCAGGTTCTCAGAAAAAGGCTCAAGAAGTATTTCCAGGACCTACCTGATATTAACTTTTCTCATCTTCTGGTCAATAATTTGCCAAAACAATTTTACAAATGGCTTTTATGATCTTTTTTGGTGGGAGGAGATACAGGACAAAAAGTCAATTATCAACTGATTTGTTTTGCCCTAACCATACCAAACTGAATAAAATTTTCAATGGATCAAATGCAAATTTTGAAACAGAAAACATAAAGGTGCAAAGGCTAAAAATAAATCTTTTCCTCTCTATTCCAACACATAAAACTTGAGCTTAATTCCAGCTATCTGAATCAAACTGAGAATTTTTTAGAGTAATATCTGAGTATTAAACAATTAAGTCATTTATATTTTACGTCAGTGCCTAATCTTAGAAATTCAGAAGTTGCGATTTAAATACCAATTTCTTTTGTAGCATTTTAGCATACCAACCCACTGGATTTCAGTGTTCTTTCCTATAAAGCTGACACACTAAAACACTCTTGGTAGGTATACTTACACTACAAATTTTGTAAGCCTAAATTACTTTTCCAAAAAAAAATTTCAAGAGTCTAGAATTTTGGGCTCATTTTGATCAGTTCTAGATAAAAATCATAATCAAGTATCAAGGAATAACTTCCTTTCACATTTATAAAATATCCATGACAACTCAAAAGTTAGTATGTAGAAGTTGTAAGTTTGAAATTTAAAGTTTTAAAAAGTGAAGTGCCTCCATTAAAAGCGGCATGCAAACTTAACTACACATTGCTGAATACAAAAAATATTAAAGATGCCCAACTTGAAGTAAGTTCACAGAGGGGCAGCATTTTCTTTATATTCACTTCTCCCCCAAAAACCTCAGACTGGTTACAATTAAAAATTGTACATCAAAGAATTCCTGGAGTAGAATCTTGATGCGGGTGGGGGATCAATCCTCACTACAAAATTCAGAGAAATATCTAATACTTTAAAGACCACTGTCTAGTACTAAGTAAACTCTCAGTACTATGAATGAATGAATTAATCTCAATGTGGAATTTTTTTTAAAATATAAAAGCCCACTTGTACATTTAGGACTCATAATTATTCAAAGATATTTCAAGTAGCAAAACAGCTTTTGCATGTTAAAGCACACAGATCAGATATGAAGAATGCAGTAGTACACTTGAACAGAAGTGTTTGGACAACACAGCTCCAAGACTAACCTGTTCAAATCAGAACTCATCAAAGTATATTAAAAAGTTTTTCCTACAATACTCCAAGTCACTGGCTAACTCAAACGTAAAATCCATTACCACATTACACAAACAAAAACTAAAGACACAGCACCAAAATCCATAGGGCAGTATGTGTCTAAAGATGATCTAAAAAATCCTTCTGAATGACACTTTAGTAAGTGCAAAGAAATACACTAATGTATGAATTTTGTAGAGAAAGACAGCAAAAAAAAAAAAAAAAAAAAAAACCCTGGAGGCTACAGAAACTTTAAGGAATAGGTACAAAGTTCACGCATAGACAATGTTACAAGCTTTAGGTAGAAGGACTCCGCAAGATTCCTACCTCTCAATTTTTGCAGGTTAACTTAAACTCATGATATCTTTCTTACAAAAGAAAAGAATTCACAGTATTTGCTATATCCTCCCATTTTCACCCTCTGAAATAAAGCATACTTAGAAACATGCTCTAGAAGTTCTCTACAAACTCAAAGGGTACATTTAACTCCATTATGCACTCTCACTGGCAGATGGAGGGATGACGTTGAGCCTAAGTTAAAGAGATGCTCCATAGTAAAGGGGAACATCTTGTAGACTGTCAGATGGCCAGCCATTCTTCCTCTTCATTATCCTAGCATCTCATACAACTACAATAGCAAAGAGAAGGTCAGCAGCCATCAGGATAACACCATTAAAGTGTAAGAACGGAAGAAGGGAGGATGGAAGAAATCTCCCCGAATTTCTACTTGACAAAGAGATTAGTCCAACAACTGAGTTAAGTAAAGAATTCATGGAGTTTTTAAACTGAAATCTTGATCACCAAATGCTTACAAGTGTAAAAAGGCAAAAACACACACAAATACAAAACCTAATGCACATTTTAAACTTCTGTATATAATCAGTGCACGTTTGCAGTTCATGACTGGGACTCTTGCAACTTACAACCTTAATCTTTGTACATAACTTCACAAAATCGTCTTTTTCCACCCCCCCCCCCAAATGAGAAAGTGACTACAAGCTGCAAAGAAAATGCCTCTGTTCTCCCAACATGAAAACCCAGAGTTTCAGACATTTTGGTATCGCACCAAAGAACTGGGAGATGTGAAATGAACTGCGCTCCATATTGATTCCTAAAACAAATAAAAAAAAAAAAAAAGAAGGAAAAAAAGAGCATTATGGTAGGTAAGAGAAAGAATTGTTAAACTTCACATATAACCCGAAATCCTGGATCTCACACACAAATAAAAATCACAATTTTTTACACCCTATTCCTCAACAGAAAATCTAGCGCAAAGGAGAGAAAATCTTGAAAAAAAGTGCAAAGTAGAGGCAACAGAGTAAGTGCAATAAAGACAAACGATTCGTAATTCCTTATTTACCAACAACAAAAAAATTAAAACTAAAACTGTACAAAAACCCTTACACACATATGCATTGGCATTTCACAAATTAAACTGCATGGGACCAACAATAAAGGCCATTTCTATACAGCACCCAGTTACGAGCTCTAATTCCAGAACACACATAGATATGACATAGTGTTGCAACGAATGTATCAGAAGGCAAAGAAAATGGTTGGGCTACTGGACGTCTCCGACCAGCTCATTCAAACACCTTTAAAATTAATTAAGAGGCAGAGAACTAGGAAGAGAGAAGGAGAAAATTTGGAATAAAGGTGCACCGAGTAGAAAAGATTCAGGGGAATGTGGAAGGCAGGGGCTCCCGAAACTAACCTGTGCCATCGCTGGCCGACGCCGAGAGGGCCGGAGACGAGAGTTTAGGCCGCTTGGCTGAAGGCGGCCCCGGTTCCACCACATTCTCGGCCATTTTTAATTCTTTCGGAGATACAAGCAAGGAAAATGAGAATCCTCAGGAAATCTCTTCTTCGGCCCGGGGTCCCCGCCCCACTCCCAGGGGTGGGCTTGGGGGGCCCCGCCGGCACCGGAGCGGGTGGGGGAAGTTCCTTTTTCTCTTCTCCGGGTCGCGGTGGCTGGAGAAGGATGCGGACTCGATAGAAAAAGGTAGGGGCAAGTGCGAGAGGCCGGGCCTGGGCCCAAACCCGGAGGAGGGCACAGGACACAAATCCACCGAGCGCGTCCGCTGCGGCGAATTCCGGAGAACTCGCGGCTCTAGAGGCGCAGTCCCCGGCCCGCCACGGCCGGCCCGTGCCCAGCCGAGGTCTCTCGGAGCTCCGCCGCCATCAGCCTCTTCCTCCTCGGCGCTGTCCTCCTCCTTCTCATCGCCACAAGGAGGCGGGGGCGAAAGGGGGGAGAGGAGGAGGCGACGAGAGGCACTCACCTCCTCCCGGTGCCCCCTCCCGGGCCTGCGCCCCCACCCTCCGAGCCCTCCTCCTGCCGCCGCGCTCCGCGCCGCCGCAGCACCGGCCCCTAATGGCCGCAAAGCGCTCACCCGAGCCGAGAGCCAGGCTGGCGCCGCCGCCTCACATCGCGCGGCGGCCGGTGGAGGCGCGGCGAGGACGCCGGGCGCGGAGTTGGCCGGCCGAAAAGGCCAAGGGGGCCGGGCCGAGCAACGCTGCCCGCCCGCGCCGACGCCGAGCCCACCGAGGAGGCCCCGCTTCGGCGGCGGCGCAGGCGGCCTCTCCTCGCGCGGCGCTCTCCTCCTTCGTCCTCCTCTCCCGCGGAAAATAAATTAATACGGCCGCCGCTACGGCCCCCACCCTCGGCGGCCAGGTGCCGGGAGCGCCCGCCCCCCGGGGCTCCGCTCTGGGCCGCCCTCGGCGGCGGGCGAAGGCGCCGGGGGCGCGGGGTTATGTAATGATCCCCCCTAGGCGTCGACGCCGGCCTGGCTCCTGGGCCGCGGTGGGGGTGTGTGCGGGCGGGAGGGGCTGGGGGTCGCCACAGCCCGTGCGCCCGGGGCCCCCAGCCACTGTCTCGGCCCCTGCCGCCTCTCTACGACCCGGCTCCCCTCCGCACTCTCTCGCTCCCGCAGTTCGCACTCAGCCTGGCGTCCCGCTTGCCTACTCTCGCCCGCTCCCTCTCGCCCTCTCTCCCCCCGAGCCTAGCACACAAACAAGATGGCGGCTGTTGTTTCTTCCCTCTGCCGAATCCTCCTTACAGGCTAGCGGTAGCAGCGGCGGCCGGAAATGAGCCAAGGGGGGGTGAAAAAAAGGGGAGGGGCTGGGCCTCCGGAGGGAGGCGGTGAGGGGGCGGGGCCTAGGCCGGAGCGGCTCACACAATGGGGGAAGAAGGGCGGGGGCGGGGCCAGTTCCAATCACGGGACCCGCCCAAGGCCCCAACGCGGTTGGAGCTTCCGCAAACTCCCCCGGCGTCACCCGGTGGCTCCCTTTAAAGGGGAGGATTTTAAGGGGGGGTCGGGGGTGGATTCTGAGTCTATTTTCAGTCGGTGGACACTTGCCGGGGAAGGTACCTGGGCTGGGTCTGTGCGTAGGGGACTGGTGGGAACCGAGGTGAGGGAACCCAGGAGCTGCGCGGAGCAAGGTGCCCAGTCGCAGGTGGCCGAATGAGAGCGCCAGTGGGGACCGCCCTGCTCGCTGGGGCCTCGGGCGGCCGGTCCTCCAAACCCCTGTTGAATCCACCAGGCACAGGGGTGTCCCCACCGCCCGCTGTTCCGGCCCAGAAACCCAGTGCACCCTCACTCTTCTCCATCGCCTTGTGCCTGAGGGAGCGGTTCACATCCAAAAATCACGTTGATTACGAGTTGTTTCCATTTTCTCTGATCCAGTTTTTTTGACGAGCACATCAGAAAACAAAAATCACAGCAGTGAGAGGAGTTTTTAGGACCAGAACCAAATTAATTTCTTGCCCACCACGTGTCCACATGCCCCTACCAGGTAGCACACTCACCAAAGGAGCCTGGAAGTATGTTTCTGAAGACGCCTGGGACCTGAAGACATTTTAGGGTATTTTTTTTTTTTACCCATTCCCAGTAGATCAGCTTAATAAATGACTCCTTTAGGCAGTGCTTTAAAGATAATGTAATTATGGAAAAAAGCAAAAATGTAATGTGCTAAAGGTAATGTAAGATTAAAGAAAGCAAAAATGTAACGATGGGGGGAAATGCTGGGATATAAAGTCCGGAGTGTGTGACTGCATAGTTTTGCAGTGGAGGGCTGAGATAGGCTTTCATGTTCCTACATATTACAGGAGTCCCCTATGTTTGGCCTTGGGTAAATTGGTACTGTAGGAGGAGGAAAGGTTCTAAGTGGCCCCCAAACCAGTATCTGCCAAGATGGTTAAAAGCTTTTTCTCTTATTTCATAGCTCATGCTCCTTAGTTGGTGTTTGCACATTGTGGACTTACTTTGGTTTTTGTTATTGTTTGTTTTCTAAATGAATGGTGGAGAGAATAAGTAACTTAAGAACCTAGGAGTAAAGATCTTAATGAGGCAATTCTAATTTCCCAGAAGGATGAATTCTGTCTGATGTTCAGGCCTACTTCACCCAAACTGCAGTAGAAAAGCAGGCAAAAAGAATCACAAAAGGAAAAGGAAAAAGAAAAACAACAACAACAAAAAAGAAAAGCAGGCAAATTGAAAAGGACAGAACATCTTTATCTTAAAGTTGTTACAGAATGGATTCAACATGTAGGGGTAAGATCAAGATTGGCTTTCAGGGATAATTCAGTTATTTTTAATAGTTTATTCCCACATTCAGAGTAGGAAGGACAAAAGAAAGAAATGTGGATGACACCTGGAAACTTGCTCTGTGATTTCCTTGTGGAAAGTTGGTTGCCCAGTTTTTTTAAGAGTTTCTGACCTTAGGGAAAAGATTTGCCTCGTTTTACAGGGGATCCAGCTTTACTCTAAGCAGCATTCAAACATACCCTGCCCACCTGGCCAAAAATACTGTGGGACTAGATATAAAAAGTAGATCGGGCCTGGCACGGTGGCTCATGCCTGTAATCCTAGCACTCGGGGAGGCCAAGGCGGGCGGATTGCTCAAGGTCAGGAGTTCGAAACCAGCCTGAGCCTCACCAGCCAATTGGTATTAGCTGATCGACACCTGAGTGGACACACAGGAACAACATTTATTGGGTGTCAGGCAGACGGGAGGGGGGAGGAGGGGATGGGCATATACACACATAATGAGTGCAATGTGCACCGTCTGGGGGATGGTCAGGCTTGAGGCTCTGACTAGAGGGGGGAGGGGGGCAAGGGCAATGTACGTAATCTTAACATTTGTACCCCCATAATATGCTGCAATAAAAAAAATAAATAAAAAATAAAATAAAATAATAATAAAGAAAAAAGAAAAAAAGAAAAAAAATAAAGAAAAAAAAGAAAAACAAACCAGCCTGAGCAAGAGCGAGACCCTGTCTCTACTAAAAAATAGAAAGAAATTATCTAGACAACTAAAAATATGTATAGAGAAAAAATTAGCTGGGCATGGTGGCACATGCCTGTAGTCCCAGCTATCCGGGAGACTGAGACAGAAGGATTGCTTGAGCCCAGGAGTCTGAGGTTGCTGTGAGCTAGGCTGACACCACAGCACTCTAGCCTGGGCAACAGAGTGAGACTGTCTCAAAAAAGAAAAAGTAGATCAAAGGAGATCTGAGGAACATGCCATGAGAAAATTCTACAGAGAGGAGGCAGAGACCATGGACCTGTCCAGGAGGGAAGGCTCTGCTGTAAATGGAAAACTCTAATACTTAGTGCATCTTCCTAAGATTTGCTCCTCTGGCCTTCACCCCCTGACCCGAGTCAGCTGTGTTGGAAGTGGTGAGGGTAATGAGAATCATACAAATGCAATCAAGGTGAGACTTTAGGTGGTTTCAAAAAAGCAAAATTGAACCATCAGCCTGCATTGGAGCTAAACCAATCAAGTGAAAATTCAATCAATTGTGGAGTGCTATGTGCAGATTAAGAATGCATTCATGAAAACAAAGCTGGAGACACAGGAGACTGGCAGAAAAGAGCAAGGTGTGGAAGTCAGACAGGACTAGGTTTAAATTCTGGCTCTTGGGCAGGCTCATCATCTAAAATGAGTTTTACGATCAGACATACTTTATCATTACATAGATTAAACATAACAATTTATTTACTTATTTATTTTTGAGACAGAGTCTCACTCTGTTGCCCGGGCTAGAGTGCCATGGTGTCAGCCTAGCTCACAACAACCTCAAACTCCTGGGCTCAAGTGATCCTTCTGCCTCAGCCGCCCGAGTAGCTGGGACTACAGGCTTGCGCCACCATGTCTGGCTAATTTTGTCTATATATATTTTTAGTTGGCCAATTAATTTCTTTCTATTTTTAGTAGAGACAGGGTCTCGCTCTTACTCAGGCTATTTTTGAACTCCTGACCTTGAGCAATCGTCCCACCTTGGCCTCCCAGAGTTCTAGGATTACAGGCTTGAGCCACCGCGCCCAGCTGAAGCATGGTAATTTATGAATAATGTTTATCATGGTGCCTGGCACATAGTAAGCACTCAATGCACCTTAGCTGTTTTGACCCATTTGTTCTAAAATGGAAAGGATCGTATGTAACTCAGAGTTACTAGGAGAATGAAAATGGGATTAATGCATGCAAGGCATTTAGCAGTGTCTGGTACCTGGTAGTTGCTCATAGGCTACCGCACTGCTGCTCCACAGTCTGATGGAAATGTCTCACGGGATCACTCAACTCCTTTTAAGACATTTTCTGTTCACATCACAACCTTCTGTTGACTAATCCAACTTCCCAGGTGCCCTCGTTGCCAGAGAGGAGAGCCATAGATTGTGGGCACAAGAATAGGAGGAGATTCTCCAAAGCACTGGGAAACTGAAAAAAACAGAATAAAATAAAATAAAAATATTTAAAAAATGAAGAATTGGAGGAGAAAGACATGACCCCAGTGTGAATCCATCAATTGCATCTGGTCAAGATGCTGCCCATATGATCCATAGGCACAGTAGCCTTCATTCATCTCTATCCCTTTTCCCCAGGATCTATATCTGTTTTGTGTTCCTTATTCCTGTGAATAATTCTACTGTCCCTCTACTTGTCCAGCTGGAAACCCAGTAGCACTGATGGATCCACATAATCCTCCCTGTCCTCCTTCATACCAAATCATCAAGTCCTGTGGATTCTACTTCCTAAACTATCTTCCAAATCAAGTGGATTTGAACTATGTGAAATATTACATAGGTAGGAAGTATTACATAGGTAGGAAGTATTACCTACCTATTCACAAAAATTAAGTTAAAAAGGGCTTGCATAAATGCAGCCTCAACCATGTTTTTCCCAAAGCACTTGTCATCAAGGGAAGAATGGTTTGATATGGCCACCGCACCCAGCCATATCAAATATTTATAGACTTTGAAAATCCTAAAATCTCTAGGATACATTCTGTAAGTGCACAGAAATGTTTGTGAGAATGTTCCCTGCAGCACTGTAATAGTCCTTCATCTCCCCACAAAACAAAAAGCTACGGCTGTGATTCCATTTATATGAGATACGTAGAAGAGTCAAATTTATAGAACACAAAGTAGAATGATGGTTGCTAGGGGCTGGGGAGAAGGGGAAAACGAAGTTAGTGCCTTAATATTAGAGTCCACAGTTTCAGTTTGGGCAGATGAGAAAGTTCTGGAGGTGGATGGTGGTGATGATTGCACAACAGTGTGAATGTATCAATGCCACTGAACTGTGCACATAAAAATAGTTAAGAACGGTCTGGGCGCGGTGGCTCACGCTTATAATCCTAGCACTCTGGGAGGCCGAGGTGGTGGATCGTTTGAGCTCAGGAGTTTGAAACCAGCCTGAGCAAGAGCAAGACCCCTACTCTACTAAAAATAGAAAGAAATTAATTTGCCAACTAAAAAATATATAGAAAAAAATAGCCGGGCATGGTGGCACATGCTTGTAGTCCCAGCTACTCGGGAGGCTGAGGCAGAAGGATTGCTTGTGCCCAGGAGTTTGAGGTTGCTGTGATCTAGGCTTACGCCACGGCACTCTAGCCTGGGCAAAAGTGTGATAATCTGTATAAAAAAAAAAAAAAAAAAAAAAAAACCTGATAGAACTGAAAAGGGAGAGTCACTGCATATGTAATATATTTATTTTAAAATATAAGACATTGTTATAAACTTTATGCAACTAAATTTGAAAACGTATGAAATGGCCAGTTCCCTAGAAAAGTAAAACTTAT